>PVHP010007680.1:0-56560 GCA_004024765.1 Zapus hudsonius | reverse complement strand
CATGAAACACAATCTGCGGCCATGAGTAGGCTGTCCACACCTCCTACTGGGAGGGAACAGCGAACCAACAAAGGAGCACTTGTGTAATGGAGGAACCTGGGCCTGGGGGAGACAATCAACAGCTTTCAAATTCGACCAATTTTCCACTCAGTGAGGGGGACCCCTTGTTTGGAACTAGGGATTCAGGGCGATAGGCACCAGATCCCGTACTTTTGGGCTCCCAAAACAAGATGCAGTATGGGAGCGAGTGACAGGGAGACTACTAAAAATAGAATCTAGGTAATCCAGAATTGTGTATATTTGTTAACCTACACTGATCTCACTCTCCGATGGAGATTGTGTTTGTATTTTTCAGGATGCAGCGAGAGAGCTGGGGCCCATCTAACTTTACCAACCGACCGTAGGCCAATAGCTGAGATTCTGACAAGAGAGGACCCACCACAGTCATATCGTGGAGGATCCAAATGGAACCCCGCAGAGAATGACGGGATGAACAAGGGGCCCACAGCCACAGCCATTAAATCAACACAGGATAAGCCAGTGAGACAGAAACCAATGATTCTGACACGAAGACCCCTAAGATCACAACCTTAAAGCAGCCTTAATACTCATCCACCACGACTCAGGGAACTATGCGGAAGAGGGGGCGGAAAGATTGTGAGAGCCGTGGTGGGGGAGACTATCCAGAGGCATGGCCAGGAGAACCTGGCTGAATACTAGGCTATCCATGGTCCCCTGTCACAAGGACTGATCCAGAAGACCCATGGAGGAGGTTATCCCGTGGAGGGGGGAGGGGAGGGCAGCGGGGAATTGGGGATAACAACTCATTGTTTGCCCACTAAATGTTGTAACTCATTATGGACAATAAATTATTAAAAAATAAAAATAAAAAAATAAAAAAAATAAAAATAAAAATAAAAATTTAAAAAAAAAAAGATCAAGTAACTATAGTTACTCAAACTAAGGGCAGGGTCTTCAATTCTGTTCCATTCGTCTGCTTGTCTGTTTTTATGCCAGTACCATGCTGTTTTTGTTGCTATGGCTTTGTAGTATGTCTTTAGATCAGGAATGGTGATACCTCCTGAGGAAGTATTTTCACTAAGGATAGATTTGGCTATCCAAAAAAATTGAGAATATTTTTTCTATGTCTGTAAAGAATGAAGCTGGGATTTTTATTGGCATGGCTTTGAATCTTTATATTGTTTTTGGAAGGATTGTCATTTTTACTATATTAATTCTACCTATACAGGAACATAGAATATCTTTCTGTCTTTTCAAACCCTGCTCTATTTCCTTCTTGAGTGTTTTAATGTTTTCATTGTATAAGTCTTTCACCTCCTTGGTTAGTGATATTCCATGGTATTTGATTTTTTTGAAGCCATTTAAAATGGGACCATCTCTCTGATTTCTTTTTTCTATATGCATATCATCTGCATACAAAAAGGTTACTTATTTGTGTGTGTCAATGTTGTGCCTTGCCACATTGCTAAAGGAGTTTATCACGTTTAGAAATTTATTGATACTATTATTTGGTATGACAAAACAGTATAGGATCATGCCATATGCAAAAAGGGATAGTTTTACTTCTTCCTTTTGAATTTGTATCCCTTTATGCCCTTCTCCTTTCTTATTGCTTGGACCAGAACTCCAAGCACTATGTTGAAGAGCACCGGTGAGAGTGGACACCCCTGTCTTGTTCCTGATTCGAGTGGGAACTCTGTGAATTTCTCCATTAAATATGATTTGGGCTTTATAAGTTTTGTATATTACTTTTGATGTGTTGTTGTATCTGGTTTGTGAGGGTTTTGTTCAGGATTTTTGCTTCTAAGTTCAACAGAGATATGGGACTGTAATTTTCCTTTCTTACTGTGCCTTTGTCTGGTTTGGGAATTAGGTTGATGCTAGCTTCATATAAGGAGTTTGGAAGCCTTCCCTCTCTATGCCACAAGAAAAGCTTCAGAAAGAGTGGTTTCAGTTCTATGACGAAGGTTTGATAGAATTCGGCTAAGAATCCATCTGATCCTGGATTATTTCTTTTAAGGGAGGTTTTTTTATTATGTTTTTAATCTCCATGGATATGATAGGTTTAATTAGGAGCTTTATCTGCTCTGGGTTAAGCTTTGGTAGATGGTAGATATCCAGGATTTATCAATTTCTTCCAGTTCCCCAATTTTTTAGAGTTTGGAAGTATGACCTAATGATTCTTCCAATTTCATCTGGGTCTGTTGTGACCTATTCATTTTGTGTTTCTGATTTTGTTGATTTGAGCTTTATCTTTTTTGGTTTGTTTGTTTAATTAGATTGGCCAAGGGTTTGTCAATCTTATTTATTTTTTCAAAGAACCAGCTCTTTGTTTCATTTTTAAAAATTCTTTTCATCATTTTCATTTCATTAATCTCAGCTCTGATCTTAGTTATTTCTTTTCACTTTTTGCTCCTAAGATTGGATTGTTCTAGTTTTTCCAATGCCTTTAGGTGTGTGGTTAGGTGATTAATTTGAGATCTCTCTGTCTTTGTTATGAAGGCATTTAGCACTATAAATTTTCCTCTTAGGTCTGCCTTCATTGTGTCCTATGCCTCATAAGTTTTGGTATGTTGTGTTTTCTTTATCATATACTTCTGGAAATTTTTCAGTTTCCTTTATGATTTCTTGAACAACCCATTTGTTGTTTAAAAGCATATTGTTCAGACACCAGTAGTTGGTGTGCTTTCTGCTGCTCCCCCATTGTTAATTTCTAACTTTAACACATTGTTTTCTGATATGATGCAGGGGCTATGTCAATCTTCCTGAATTTGTTGAAGCATTTTTATGACCTAATATGTGGTCTATTTAGAGAAGGTTCCATGAGCCACTGAGAAGAATGTATATTCTGTGTCCTTGGAATGGAATGTTCTGTATATATCTGTCAGATCTAGTTGATCTATGGTATGGTTAAGCTCTGTTATTTCCCTGTTGACATTCTGTTTGGATGATCTGTCTAGAGATGATTGAGGTATATTAAAGTCTCCTACTATGATGGAATTAGAGTCTATTTCTGTTTTGTTTTTGAGTAAATTCTGCTTTCTGAACTGTGGTGTAACTGTATTTGGTGCATACATATTTATGATAGTGATATCCTCTTGTTGGATCATTCTCTTGATGGGTAAGAAGTGACCTTCATTGTCCTTTTTAATTGATTTTGGTTTAAAGTCTATTTTGTCAGATATTAATGTAGCAACACCCATTTGCTTCTTATTTCCATTCACTTGGAAAATTGTTTTTGATCCTTTCACCCTAAGGAGATTTCTGTCTTTAGAGGTTAGGTGCATTTCTTGTAGGTAGCAGATGGAAGGGTCCATTTTTTTTATCTACCCTGATAATCTGTGCCTTTTTATTACAGAGTTAAGTTAATTTAGATTCAGAGTTATATATGTGAGGCTTGCCTTAAGCCCTGCCATGTTGGAGGGTTATGGGGTTGATGCTACATGTGTTATCATTAGCCCAATAACTTTGATTACCATGCTCTTTCTCTATTTGAGTCCTGAGGTAGGTTGCTTGTCTCTTTTGTGTGTGTTATCTCCTGTAGTATTCTCTGTAAGTTTGGCTTTGTGTTCATATAATCATATAGCTGACTTTCATCATGGAACACTTTCACTTCATCTATTATGAGGGATAGCTTTGCTTGGTACAGTAGTCTAGGTTGGAATCTGTAATTCTTTAGGCCTAGAAGAGCATTGTTCCATGCCCTTCTGACCATGGTGAGAAGTCTGAGGTAAGTCTGTTAGACTTTCCTTTATATGTGATGTGTAGTTTCCTTGAGCACTCTCTCTTTACTTTCTATGTTTAGCAAATTAACTAAGATATGTCTTGGAGAGTTCCTTCTTTGGTCCTGTCTGTTTGGAGTTCTGTGGACTTCTCATATCTAGATCAGCCTTTCTCTTGTAAAGTAAGGGAATTTTTTTTGAAAATATTTTCTATGCCTTTGGCCTGGGTTTCTTCTCCCTCTGGGATCCCCATGATCCTGAGATATGGTCTCTTTAGGGTAACCCACAGATCCCTCATATTTTGTTCTGATTATTTTTTAAATATATTGAAGCCTATGGAATCCCTACTAATTTCTTCTGTCTTGTCTTTGAGGTCTGAGAATCTATCTTCTAGGTTATCAACTCTGGGGCTAAAGGATTCAGTGGAAGCTTTTAAAACCTCTGGTTGATTTTTGGTTTCTGTTATATTTTTATTCATAGTCTCCATTTCTCTGGTGAGTTCTAATTTACAATCTCCTTTTTTTTTTTTTTTTTTGGTAATGTCTCCTGGACTTCATTCTTGAATTTAAGTCCTCATCAAACTTCAACTTAATCAGCTAATTGTCTAGCTCCTCCTGCAGTTGGTTCACCTTCAATTTGCTTACTGTGTTTTTGATGTCAGTCAAATTTTTCTCCATAAGGTTCAGTCTTATGTCTAGGCTTGTATTGTTGTGCTTCAACTCATTTATGTCTTTTTTTTACTTTTTCCCATTTCAGCCATCAACCTCATCATGGTCTCATTGCAGTTATGACAAAGAGTTAGATTATTCTCATTTTGGAATTGTGGTCTTGTTATCCTCCCTGCTTTCTCATTGGCCTCTTCCTTTGTGGGACTTGGGGGTCTTAGTTTGGGGGGGGGTCTCAGCTTGAACTGCTATGGTTTTGTTACATTGGTATCTGCCCATTCCTGGATAAGGGTCTAGTTTTCTTGATGTGGGGGCCAATATAAGTTTTCATTGGGTATGCAGGGTGTGTTCTGTTCTGTGTACCAGTTGGGTTTGGGATAGTGTTGTAACCTCAGATGGTTGCAGAGGTTACAAGTGTGCCAAAAGTTCTGGGCTTGTCCAGTTTGCAGTATAGTACAAGGATCAGAGATCTCCTCTGGCTATAGTCACCACTGTGTCTTGCTACTGGGGCTCAGGGGTATTCAGAACAGGTCGTCTTGCTCCACTTCCCCTCCATATCCCAGCTATGTGTGCTTTAGAGACCTCCTTGTTACCCCTCTGGCAGGTATCTGCCAGAGAGCTTTTGTCCTCTAGTTTGTAATTGGAGTGAAGTCCTCTGGAGGGTGCTGTTTGGCATGTTCCACCCAGAACAATGCTACACCACTAGGTTCAAACTCAACAAGGGTCTCTCAGGTCTGAGGCATTCTGTCCTGAGGAAGGATCTATCATTCACCAGGCTGGAGCACCCTGCACCTGAATGCTCAGGCTGTGAGCCACCCCGACCTTCTCCTCACCTGTGGAGCTGTGGTTGCTATTCCCTTTTTCTCCCTTAATTTCCAGACCCATATATATCTAGTACTCTTAACGTTTTTCTCTTAATTGTAGCTCTTTGCACCTTAATACTCAGGCAATGAGCGATCAGCCTGGCCTCCTCCCCAGCTATGGAGGTTCAGGTGCTATTCCCTTTGCTTCCTCTGGATCTCCAGACTGGAATAGGCCTGGCGCTCTTGACCAGCCTGGAGAGCATGGGACTGGGTTCGACCCTTCCCCTCTAGAGGACAGTGCTGTTCCCGCAGGGAGCACATGGGGCTGGGTTCCTTCTGCCCTCTAGGGGGCGGTGCTGTGCCCACAGTAAGCGCACTGTGTCTATCAGCCTCCCATAAACCTAATCTAAGCTTTGCTTGCCCCCAAAAAGAAAAAAAATAATAAAGTGTGAAGGCTGAATGCACCCACCCCCTTTTTTCTTTTTTTTTCCTGCAGTAAGGTGCAATGTGTCTTGAGCAGGCTCCTGGCCGCTGGTCCTGGCACCAGAGACCACGCATCCAAGAGAGTTTCTAGTTGCTTGTACAAAATCTCTACCTGTCTCTTACTTTTCTACTGCATTAAAAATTTACTTACACCTGCTCAGTCTTCAGACTAACACTGTGCTTTATTATTGAGTTGATATTTCCATTCTGCCTGCACTGGTGTGCTAGCATACCACCACCTTCCCAGAATCCCCCTGTAATATCATTATTAATAATTATTATTATTACATTACATATACTCTGTTCCCTTCCTGCCTTCCTTAATTCCTCTTTTCCCCTTTGTGGTCTTCTTTCTACTTTCATAAACTATACCCACATGTATACCCACATATACATATCATAATAAATATTAAAGGTAGGATCTGTATGTGCAGTATTTGTCTTTCTGGGATAAGATCACCATGCTTAATGTTGGTCCATGGCTTAGTTGGGGAGTTGCAGTGCACATCAACTCCCTGTTTGTCCACAGAGCTGGGTGAACAGAGTCTTGAAATAGCGGTGAGTTGATGAGAGGAAGAACTCTTGGGATGCAGTCGCAGTGGACAGATCGTTTATTGTATGTAGAAAGGTCATTTATAGAGAGGGGAAGCCAGAGGAAAAATCAGAGGCAGGGGCATCAGCAAGGGGATTGGTAGGGGCAGGGTGTTCTGGACGTCTCATGAATGGATTGGCAGGGGTCAGTACCCTGTGGATGCCTAGTTTGCATAGATAAGTTGGGGGGGGGGCTTTCTATGTGATTCTAAACATGTATAGGATGGTGATGGCTGCAGAGGAACTGAAACCTTTAGACTTTTATTGTCCAGGTTTGTTATTACATCTGGGGTGACTTTAGGCCTTGAATTGTCTGCTTATCTCAGGGTTTGCTGTGGCCTGCCAGGAGGGCGGGAGGGCTGGAGGGTCGAGGATATGCTTGAGATAATCAGGGTCTCACCCACTTCAACTTCCTTTAACAGAAGGAGACAGTGGGCCACCTACCAGTCTCAGCAAATAATCCTATATCTTCTGTGCCTCTTAGCAGGGTCCCACACTTAATACAATAATAATACAATAATACAAAAATCTATTTTTGTGTAAATTTCATTATACAGCAGGATAAAACTCCATTGTATACATATGCCACTTTTTCATTACCAATTCACTTGCTGATGGTTATCTAGGCTGACTGCAATGCTTTGCAATTGTAAATAGTGCAGAAATAATCATGGAGATGCGAACATCTCTGGGGTAGCATATAGAATCCTTTGGGTATAGGGACAGGATGTTATAGCTGGGTAATACTGCAGTTTTATTTTTGGAGGTAGGGCCTTACTTGAGCCCAGGCAGACCTATAATTCACTCTACAGATCCAGGCTGGCCTCAAACAGCAATCCTCAGCCTCCTAGGTTTTAGGATTATAGGTATCAGATACTGCACCCAGTTTATTTTTAAATTTTTTTAGTGAACCTTCCATGCTGACTTCCATAATGGCTGTACTAGTTTAGACTGTAACCAACCAGCAGTGAATAAGAAACAGCTTAGGTAAGGGAAGGATTTGTTTTCACCCTACACTTTTGAAGGGTGGTCCAATATGGTGGGAAAGCATGGCGCCAGCATCACATCATCACATCAACAGGTAGGAAGTAGAGCAAGAACACTCAACAAGGAATATAAAACCTCAAGACCCATCCCCCAGTGACATACTTCCTCCAGCAAGGCTCCATACCCTAAAGGTTCCACAACCTTCCAGAATAGGGCCACTAGCTGGGGAATATGTATTCAAGCACGAGTCTGCAGGAGATGTTTTACATTCAAACTAGCAGACAGTGGCCTGAGTTGAGTTGTGAAGGCTGTTGTAGCAGTTTAGTCCAGTAGTACAGCAGCCATCGTTCTTCTGCTTCTCTTAATATATTCATCTACTCACTCTGATGTGGTTTCTAACCTACCATCTTCCTGTTTTAGATAGGCGGACATTTGCATGCATGGAGGTTATTGAACCCCATCTTCGTCTCCCTGATATGAAAGGGAAGAGTGTGGAGGTATTAGAGCTATGATCCTCCCCTTAAAAGTTAATCCTGGGGCTGGAGATATGCGTCAGCTGTTAAGGTATTTGTCTGCAAAGCCTAAAGACCTGGGTTTGATTCCCCAGTACCCACATAAGCCAGATACACAAACTGGTTTATGCATCTGGAGCTCATTAACAGTGGCAGGCCCTGGTGTACTCTCTCTCTCTCTCTCTCTCTCTCTCTCTCTCTCTCTCTCTCTCTCTCTCTTTCTCTCTCTCTGCCTCTCTCTCTCTCTCTGTGTATGCCTGTATCTCTCTGTTTGTAAATTAATATTTTTTAAAAGGACTCATTTGAGTTAAAAAAAATTTAATCCAATGAAGCCTGTCAGTTACTCACCTGGTCAAGAAACCACCCTCACCTAAGACACATTAAAGAAGTAGGAGGAAGAGTTATTCTCTTAATAAAATAATGCACTATAGTCCCCAGAGGTCCTCCCTTAGTGCAATTCCTCACAGACTCTCATTGCTGAGCCTGCCTGTTTTTCAGTATTCTAACTCTAAAAGCATAATCTTTTCCTTTTCTCCTTTCTGTCCTCTTCTTTGAAAGTTTCCAAAAGCTTAAGCATGCTTGCCTTGACACTCTGGGGCTTCACCTCTTCTAAATAAATCTTTTTTTTTTAATTTACTTATTTCTAATCACTCATGTACCTAAGTTTTTATGGTGGTGAGACAAGGGATTTAACAGGAAGGAAGTAACTTACTGCAACATTCACAATATGTAACTCTTTTTTCTATGTTAACACTTTAAATATATCATTTCAGTACTTTCTCTATTGTTTCTTATAGGAAATTGACTCATTAATCTTATTGAAGATCGCTTGGTTGTACATAATGAGTCCTTTTTTCTCCTCGCATGCTTAGACTTTCATTATGGGTAGAGTATGCTGGATAGTGTCCCATGGATCTTTGTGACCTTGTTTATTTTTCTCCATCCTTTTATCTTTCTGGTTCTCAAACTGGAATAATCTCAATTGTCATATTTTCGAAGTTTGCTAATTGCTCAGCCAGTTGAAACCTGCTGTTATATCTCTCTAAGTAAATTATCATCTCATTTATGGTAGTTTTTGTTGTATAACTTCTTTTTTCTCTTTTTCTTATCCTCCTGATGTAAATTAAGACAAAGTGAATATTAAAAATTTGGGGCAAAGTTCAGTGGTTTGATTCAGATGTCCCCTATAAACTTATGTGTTCTGAATGCTTGCTTGATCCCCAGCTGATGGCAATTTTGGAATTGGAAACGTGTTGGAGGTGATCTTATGGGCTTTATAACCTGCTTCTCCTTGCTAGTGTTTGGCACACTCTCCTGTTGTTGTTGTCCACCTGATGTTGGCCAAAAGGTGATGTCCAGCCTCTGATCATGCCATAGTTTTCCCCGCCATCATGGAGCTTCCCCTTGAGTCTGTAAGTCAAAATAAACTCTTTCCTCCACAAGCTGCTTTTGGTCAGGTTATTTTTGCCAGCTATTAGAAAGCTGACTGCAACAGGCTTCTTACACTGTCCTTATAGGTCTTACTCTCTGGCTTTGTTGAAATATAAAGGGGAGTTGATATAAAATTGAAAGGTTTGTTTTTTGCTGGACTTGTTGGTGTTATTGTTGCTTCTTTTGATATTAAGATGGAGTCCGGTTATGTTACCCAAGGTATCCTTAACTTTATAATTCTCTCACCCCAGCCTCCTGAGCCACTGTGATTGCAGATCATGCTACTGTCTTGTGCTAAAGAAGCACTTATTTATTCCTAAACCCATTTGTCTCCTCTCTGCATGTCCACTTTCTTTACAAATGATGAAGTATTTAAGAAAAAGTTATTTCCTTCCCAGTAGGATTGTCAGTACCTATCCCAGTGTCTACCAAATGCTGGCCATTTGATAAAGGCTTATTTTGTAGAATGGATTATTTGTGTAGGTATATTCCCTGGTAATTTTTATGACAAAGTTAGTTGTAAAATGGTCCAGTGACAGCTCCGTAAACTCACTTGTCCATCGAAGCAGCATACACATTAGCAAAAAGCATCAACATCCATACTTTAAAAGTTCTGAAAATTAAAGAAAATCTTCCAGAAGCCTGCAGAATTTTGTTATCTTGTATTGTTTTTTAAAGATAAACCACTTAGGGCTGAAGAGATGGCTTAGTGGTTCAGGTGTTTGCCTGCAATGCAGAAGGACCTGAGTTCGATTCCCAAGTGCCCATGTAAACCCAGATGCACAAGAGGGCGCATGTGTCTGGAATTCATTTGCAGCAATGCATTCTGTCTCTCTCTGTCTCTCTCTCTCTCTTCCCCTCTCTCTCTCTCTCTGTCTGCCTCTCTCTCTCAAATAAATAAAAAATATTTTTTTAAAAAAAGATAAACCACTTATTAAACTGAGTAAAACCAGAGAGCTGAATGACATATGTGATCTAATCCTGTCTCCCTCTGACTAACTGTACAGTAGATCTGAAAAGCACTTGTAAAATAGCAAAATTCTTAAAATAAAAGTGTCTATAATATACCTTGATCATAACATCAGAAAAGGATCAGTAAATGAAGAGGAAGGACTTGATCTTATTGCTAGATTTAATAGAAACAGAAACCTCAAGAACAAAGAGTTAGTGGTAGCAGCTATAGAATAAATGTAGAAGGAAAGAAAGGGGCAGTGGGCTGATGCTGGAGGTGTCTTTAATAGAAATGAGTATTGAAGGAAGACTACCATTGCAAATCAGCCCCAGAGGCTTAACCAGCCTGATGCCCTTGTGATTCTGATTCAGAGATACATGAGTCATTCTCATTTAATTTTAAACTGATTTTGTTTTCACCAATTTAATATTATTTTTTAAAAATGCAGATTCCTTTCTCACAATTTGACATAAAACAATTTTACATCATTATTAAATGACCAGGAGACATTTTCCTTAATAGTAAATTACTTTAAAAAGCATTCAGAAAAGTGTCACGGCCAATGTAACCTAAGAAACATCATTTGGCAGTGATGTAAGGGCTTCAGGTATACCCAAGGGTTTGCCAAGGAAGTTTGCTTTTTTTCCCCCTTCTTTGAGATTCAGTTCCCCTGACTGGTTCTGTTAATACCCAGAATCAATGTTTGTGGTTTTTGGCTTTCACTAAGCTGGTCCCATTACTGGCCTCTGGAGATCACAATACAGACTATAAATTGGAAATAGACATTTGTGAAGAAATGTAAATACTATGAATATCAGCAATCTGTGGATCACAGACTCTTCAAGTCAATAATCCTTAAAGCCTTCTCTTTAAGATAAAAATATTCCCAGCTTCACAATTCTCCTAAAGCAAAACACTCATATATTTTACAACCATATCCACAGACTGCTCAGGTACTCTAACACAGACAGATGCTGACAGCCAAATGTGTTTTCTCATTTCCCTAGAGTAAAACTCCGCTTGCTGTATTTAACTAGGGGGCACAACTAAATTGATAAAGTGTTGGACTGGTGTTGGCTCAGTGGTTAAATGGGCTTGCTTGAGTTAATAAAATGCTAAAAGAATGTAAATTTTTTCAGTAGTGCTGGAGGTCAAAGCCCCCCCCCCACCTTACATGTATGAGGCAAGCACTCTACCACTGAGTTATATCCTATTAATATAATCTTAATACACATATTTGTATGCATTTCTGGTAGCCACCAGGGATAACAAAATATTTGTCTACACTTGAATCTCTAAGCAAAACTCACTGCAAGATCGATAGGCTGGGTGAGCCTATGGTGATGACCACGCCAATTCTCCTCAGTGAACTCACCAAAGCTCCTACTTGCTCAGATAATGAGCCCTCCAAGAACTGCCTGTGCTCTGGGCTGTTTGCATGCTCACTCTGGAATGTGGGCTAATGGATCTGCCACTGTCTGAAACAGCATGATGATGATCGTGACGAGAGTACAAAGCAAAGGTCTTTCTGCACGCAGAGCTGCCACCTGTAAGTCACACTCAACATTTCTGCCTGAATTTCATTATCCAGATGAGTCACACAAGCTGCATTTCAAAGGGCTCTTGGTGTTGGAAACAGTAACACAGCCAGACTGCCACATACACCCACCCTGTTATACATTTTATTCTGTTCCCTGAAGCAGCAGCTGCACAGTTACAGCAGCTTGGTCTTACTTCCATAGGTCTTACTATAGTTTGAATCTAGACCATTCCTCCAAGCTGCCAAGTGTAATGGGAATTTTGCACAGCGGCTGAACACCTGGGATTTTTCCCTGATTCATGTCCTTTAATGCTAAAGAATTAGACATTTGGACAGAATAATTTTTCTTATTACAAGTTTATTCTAGATTAAAATCAGTTAAGGGAAGGGGGAATTGGATAGGGGAGCAGCCCAGTTACCACATGGTCTATGAAGTTTACAAATCATCATCAAAAGTGCACAGAATCACCCAAAAAGTGGAAAAAAAAAAAGAAATAGCACACATGTTAAAGAGAAAATTCCTTTCCTCCCCCCCTCTCTGATCCCAGTAATGAGATCAGATGGGATCAGAGAGGGGAAGGGGCACAACTCACCTGCCAGGTCCATGCACCTCCAGCCCAGCAGTCAGGACAGGAAAAAAAGCACGTGTTCCAAGTTTGAGTTAGGAATTTTAAAGTTTTCTTCACTGGGGGGAGTGGCAAGGCTCCGACATGGGAGTGTCCTTGATAAATGTGACATGAGATCACTGTCTGAGGCCATGCCTTATCTACCTGTGGGAGGAGTCTTTCTCCTAATCCCTCTCACAAGGCCATAAGTGAAAACTGGGGTGTGACTGCTAAGTGGGAAGGTAGTAGCATGTGCTTGTGAGTGAGTGTGTGTGTGTGTGTGTGTGTGTGTGTGTGTGTGTGTTTGTGTGTGTTACTGGAGATTGAACTCTGGTCTTGAACATGCTAGAGAAGTGCCTTGCCACTAAGCTGTATATAGTCCCTGCCTTGTTTGTTTGTTTGTTTGTTAAGGTAGGGTTTTACACTAGCCCAGGCTGCCCTAGAATTCATTATGTAGTCTCAGAGTGGCCTTGAACTCACAGAGATACCTCTGCCTCCCAAGTGCTGGAATTAAAGGCATGTGCCACCATGTCTACTTCTTTACCTTTTTTAAAAAAATATTTTATTTATTTATTTGAGAGAGAGAGAGGAAAGAGAGAATGGGCACACCAGGGCTTCCATCCACTGCAAATGAACTCCAGATGCATGTGCCCTCTTGTGCATCTGGCTTTTATGTGGGCACTAGGGACTCAAACTCAGGCCCTTCTGCATTGTAGGCAAACGCCTTAACCGCTAAGCCATCTCTTCAGCCCTTCTTTACCTTTTTAATATATATATTTGCAAGCAGAGAGAGACATAAAGACAGAAAGAATGGGTGTGCCAGTGCCTCTAGCTGGTAGAAATGAACTCCAGATACATGCAACACTTTGTGCATCTGCCTTTACATGAGTACTGGCCAATCAAACACAGGCAGTTAGGCCTTGCAAGCAAGCACCTGAGCTGCTAAGCCATTTCTTCAGTCCACTCTATCCTTTTTAATTGTTTTTATTTTGAGACAATTTCACTAAGTTGATGATCCTTGCCTTGAATTTGTTATGTAGATCCTATTGCCTCAGTATCCCGAGTATCTGTGAATGCATGTCCAGCCCAGGAGGTATGGGAGAGAGGGGGAGGCAACTTTAACAGGTGAGGCCAGAAGAGGAAAGAGTGAAGTTGAAAGAATGTTTGAAGTTTTAAAACTACCCAAATTTGGTGATACATACAAATATATAGATTCAAACAGGATTAAACCAAAGAAATATTGTCAAAGATAAAGAAAAAAATCTTGAAATTAGAGATAAATGACACACTACCTGTAGGAGGAAAATGACTCAAATGACAGTAGATTGCTCATATGAAACAATGGAGAGCAAAAGAAATAACACAGCACTTTTCAAGTATTTGAAAGGAAAAAATTTCAACTATGAATTTTATATGTGAGAACATTATTCTTCAGTAATGACAGGAAAATGGAGATAGTCTTATATGAAAGAAAATAAAAAGACTGTATCCCTAGCAGACCTAAACTGACTAAATTAATTTATGAAACAAAAAGGAGTTGGTAAAAAGAGGGACTCTTTTTTAAATTTTTATTAAAATATTTATTATCAATAATTAGATACATTGTGTAAGCAAGCCCTGTGATGGTACCATTTCCTTCCTCCCTGTTCCCAGCCCGTTGGGGGCCCTCCTCATTGGGTTTGCTGGACCAGAACATGAGATAGAGGGTTATGGATTGTATAAGAGGTATCCAGTTTTGTTTTCCTCGTGTGTTGTTGCTGAGGAGGGCAATGACTCTGGCGTTGACCCCCACCATGGCTCTTACAATCTTTCTGCCCCTTCTTCTGCTCAGATCCCTGAGTCAAAGTGGGTGAGTTTTAAGTCTGCTTTTTACTGTTGAGGTCTTAAGAGTCTCTGTATTTCTGCTTCAGATTGTGTTGGGTATCATCAGTATCTGTCTCCATTATCCTTTCACAGGATATCTGACTTGCTGTGGAGGTAGGTCTCTTGCTCATCTTGCCAGCTCTTCAAAGGTTTCATGTGGACTCTGTATCGTAATTTACGGGTGGTTCATCTCCTGCCTGGGTGTCAGGCATTATCTCAGGTCTTGTTAGTGGAATTGGGTTGTCCACGGTTTTCAGTACCTTCTGAAACATACAAACATTTTCCAATAGTGAGCTCAGTATAGGTTAAATGACACAAACATTGTTAATTCAGTGAGATTCTAATTGGTGTATCCTCTCTCTAGATCTCTGTTTAGTGTGGGTTTCCCCTTGCAGCCTGGGTTCTTGGTCTCCATAAGAGTTTACCATGGATCCCAGTACCATTTAAGGATTCCTTGCCACTGAGCAGATCTCTTAGCCAATTAGCAAGCTGTTAATTACTCACCTAGTTTTAGCACCACTATTACACAGATAACCACTTCTTGGTTTGCTGGTCTTTACCATATAGCAGTGTCCTCAGCATTCTCATAACATCATTCAGAGTTGTATATCTGTGAAACTCTGCTCTCCGAATATCATTGGCCAATTTCCCCCAACAGCTCATGAAGTGACTTCCAGCACTGCACATGCTACCATTTGGGGACTGTTTACCATTCTGCATCCAGCAGGGTCTCTCAGTGTTATGTGACAACAGCCTATGGTATCTTTAGCAATAGGGTCTTTTGTCTTACCTTTTGTCTGGGGTGGGTATTCAAGAGCTTTGACATAAACCTGTCTTATTTTGGGGACCTCATGAATCTTTGATTAACAGCTCAGTGTGGGAAGTAATCAATGACTGGGACAGGGAGTTACAGGCCAGAGCAATTTATCTTGGGTTTAGGCTTTCTTCTACCCTATTCAGGGCTAAAGAGGGGCACTTGAAGCATTGAGAAAAAATAAGACCAGGAATGCTGGTACACACTTGTATTTCTAGACTTGGAAGGCAGAGATGGAAGGATTGGGATGTCAAGACCAACCTTCTCTCTTTACAAAACATAGCTCTTATCTAAAATAATAGCTTATTCTTGAGCTGGACCATAGTCCAGGGGTATGGATTCAGGTTTTCCTTAAAGACATGCTTCATTTTTCAAGTGATTTCATGAGATTGTATAAGATGCAGAAATTAATAAATCAAGACATTTAGCAAATACACTGGTGAGGACTGCAAGTAGGTGGGTTATAGCGAGAAAAATCTCTGCTTATGGTTCTCAGATGTTCTTAGCTATAGGTGGAAGACAGTGGTCTGCTCAAAATGTTTTTGAAAAGTTTTGAGGGTCCTGAGAACATAGATCAGTGGGTAAGAGTTTTGTGCTGCACAACCAAAAGGACCCGAGTTCAATCCCCAGTACTCACATAAAAACAAAAACCCTAGGTGTGGTTGTCCTGGCCTATCATACAGGAGACAAATGGTTCACTAAACCTCAGTAGTTAACCCATCCAAACAAAAAGTAGTGAGCTCCAAGTTTAATGAGAAAGTCTGTCTGAATGAGGAAGAATCATAGAGAAGGACACGCTTGTTCTTCTCTGGCTCTGAACACATGTGTACAGGATGCATGCATCATCTAAACACACACACACACACAAACAAACAAGTGTGACAATTGCAGGATGTTAAGTCAGACACAGTGGTGAGCAATAGATGACCTTTGAGGGGACTAAAAATAACCCAAGATAATTTGACTCTTGTCTGCAACATTCTAACTCTCCATAATCATAAATTCAGTCATTTATCCTTATAAAGTTTTGAGACTATTATAGATCCTCTTTGTTTTCTGGGGACTTTGATTGACATTCCATTACATAGTGACTTTGAGGACAGCCTGGGCTATATAAAACCTTGTCTTAAAAATATGTATACATACCATATATATGCATATATGTATATATGCACATATAAATTTTTAAAAGAATAAAAGAAGGAAGAAGAGAAAGACAACAAAGGAAATAACAGAAATATATAATAATGGGTATAAGACATGCTTTTCATGTTTTTTTTCTTTTCATGTTTTAAAAAATATTTATTTGCATGTGTATGTGCATGTTGTGGGAGGTCATGCCAGGGTCTCTTGCTGCTGACACTGAAAATGAATACTAAATGCTTATACCACTTTTTGCATCTGACTTTATATATATAAAGCATATATATATATATATATACATATATATATATATATATGTATATATATATATATATATATGCTGGGGAATTGAACCCAGAATAGCAGGATTTGCAAGCAAGAGTCTTTAACTACTAAGCCATCCACCTAGCCCTCTCTTCATGGTTTATATAAATAATATTTCATGACTGATAGAAAAATATTAATACCATAGTTCAAGCCAATGAAATTTAAAAGAGAAAGAAGAGAAACTTACATGAGAGTGACAGAATATTGATGTTGGTAGATTGTGACAAGCCAAGTATTTAGAGTGCAATACCCAGAGCAAGTACTAAAAAATCTTGAAAGAAAAATATTCAAAACATTACAAATAAATGAAGATATAATTTAAAATATATACTCAAGTAACTCAAGAAAGACAAGAACTTAGACAGAACAAAAGACAAATAGAAATAAAAATAATTTCAAAGGTAAACACAAGCATAAAAATATAAATATCCATAATATAAATGGTTTTAAAGACAGAGATTGAAACCACATGTGATGGTGCACGCCTTTAATCCCAGTACTCAGGAGGCAGAGGTAGGAAGATCACCTTGAGTTTGAGGCCACTTTGAGACTACATATTGAATCTCAGCCTGGGCTAGAGAGAGACTTTACATCAGAAAAACAAAACAAAACAGCAATTAAAAAAAACCAAACCGAACCAAACCAAACCAAACAAAAAAGAGCCTGGCAAAGTGTATACAAATAACACAACCTTTGTATATGCTGTCTAGAAGTCATTACATGTAATGGGATAGGTAGGTTGTAGGGGATGAGTGGTTGTGACGGTTTGATGCAGATGTCCCCCACAAGCTAATGTGTTCTGATTGTTCAATCCCCAGCCGATAGCAATTTTGGAACCTTGTTGGAGCTATGTTGTTGAGGGTGGGCTTATGGCGGTTATAGCCAGCTTCCCCTTGCCAGTGTTTGGCACAGTCTCCTGTTGCTGTTATCCACCTGATGTTGGCCAGGATGTGATGTCCACTCTCTGCTCATGCTATCATTTTCCCTGCCATCATGGAGCTTCCCCTTGAGTCAGTAAGATAAGATAAACCCATTCCTTCCATCAAGCAGCTTTTGGCTGGGTTCTCTGTCACAACAATGAAAAGGTTGACTACAACAATGATTAAGCACTTTGGATCATTTATGCCATGCAAGTCTCTCCAGCAATGAAAATGAAGGAAATATTGATATGCAGACTGAATTAAGTGTATTCTCTGAGAATCTTATTACTACTTCCTGCTGACATAAAGGGACAGCAGTTCTCAAAGAGGGGATTCAGTAGGATCTGGAGAAGGGCAGGTCTCAAGATTCATGAGAGGGTGATTGATATTCGGCATTCATGAAGAATTCAGTCACTCATTGTGAGGTGAAGGCTCTCTGTCTCTCCTGAATAAATTCAGGAAAACATCAGAAAAGTCATGGACCAAAAGAGAGTATTACTAAATCATTATGAGGGGTCCCATGAGGGGGCCAATCCAGGGGCTCCATGAAATCCAGGTCTCTTTCGATTTAAATTATTTATTAGAGTCATATCTGGTTTTGATGTTTTCCAAGAGCTGTCTGACACTTTCCCTGACTACTCCTGACTGGGTTTCGAATTAGGAGTTCGATGATGTATCCCCAAAATAAGAGGCTGAAAATGTCTTTCTCTGTCCAGGTTCCATCTGGAGGTGTTATCATAATCTGTTGCAAAGCACAAAGAAAACTAAGAGGAAGAGTGCAAGATGTAAGGGAGTCAAGGCATCCCAGAGGGAAGAGGGCAGGAGTGGAAGGATTCTAATTCTGTTCCCCTAGAAGGATAAAATAGAGAGCCAGGGTAAAGAACTCAATTTGATGAGGGCGAGGGTGAAATGACATGAAGGTCCCTTACATCCAGAGGATCTTGATGGCTTCTATTAGCTTCCCAAATGAGGTAATGGGTTTGTGGATCAACCAGGCATCTGTCAGGAGGTCTGTCAGAAAGAGCAAGAGCTATTGGTGAGTCAGAGACATTCACTGGATCTGAAAAAGGAATGTTATATCATCTGTCATATCATTTTCAAGTTTCTCCTGAAAGGTAGGGAGGTGGGAGATTTTGAGTTTGGTGGAACCAAAAACTGTGGAAGAGTAAGAAGAAGGTGACTTTTTGAAGCATGAGAGACAAAATCAGGAGTGAGGTCTTGAAGTTTGGCTGTGATACAGGGAAATATTGGCACAGTTATATTTGTTTTTTTACCGTTGAATTTCCCCCACCTCCCTAGTTTGTGTCCTCTAATGCAAACGAATTATACACAGGGATAGAAATAAGTTTATTACACATTTATTCTAGATTAATTAGTTAAGGAGAAAGGGAATTGGATAGGGGAGCCTCCCGGTGACCACTTGGTAAGTTACAGAGTTCTCCAGCCACCAGAACACGTGGAGAGTCTAACAGAACTTAAGTTGTTCAGCTAAATAAGTAGCAGAAGAAAAGAAGATAATAGAGAGCTCCCATCGCGAGAAAGAGAGATTCATGAGGGGAAAATCTGGAGCCTGCCCCCAGCCATTAGCTGGGGTGGGGTTGGCCTTACCTTCCTAAGGCCTGGATCAAAGGTCCTTCTACTCCATTGCCATGTGTGGGAAGAAGCGGACTTCTAGGGAAGTTAATTTAAGTTCTTCCCGGGTGAGTCAGAGAGACAGCTGATTGGTTCATATTTGACCAATCAGTTTTTAGCCCTTAGGTTGTAGCTCTAGCTAGACACCTCCCACTCAAGGGGAGGGGCTGCCTCTGCAGGTGTCTGACCATCACAGCTGCAGTAGGGGGTAGAAGAATAACCTTGTGTGGACCCTGACATTTAGGTTGCAGGAAAGAAGGAGTATTGGAAGTATTTGGATGTATACCAAATCACCAATGTTGTGAGAGGGAAATGGGGCACTGGGGATGGGTATGGAAAGGTTTAGGTAGGCAGTCTTCCAGAGTTCAGTTCTGAGAAAAGAGAGAAAATCCTGGGCAAGGGTAGGGGGAAGGCATGATTCTAGGGGAGAAGTGCTGGGGGAGTGGAGGGTCTGTCATACATACATCAGTTCAAATGGACTAATGTTAGTGGATTTCTCAGGAAGAATGCACAGGCAGAGAAAGGCTAGAGGCTGGAGCTTTACCCAGTCCTGTTTTAATTCTGAAGTTAGCTTTAGTTAGGATCTCTTTGAGTGACTGATTTGTTGGCCTTTATTAGTGTGTAGAAAAAGGGGGGAAAGGATTTGTTTATGTCTGGCAGGATAGGGAACAGGCAGTGGTTAGTGAGTGTTTAAGAAGATTTATGGGAGAAAGATGTGTGCCAAGATGGCTCAGCTATAGGAACGCTAGAGCAGTCAGGGAAGGAAAAGAAACAGAGAGACCGTAGGAATCATTCTTTTACCAGAAACAAGGAATTGATAACCACAGCAGAGGCTCAGGACAGACTAGAGTGACTGGTGATGATGGCTGCAGTGGGCATGGTTTCCCCACACAGCAGTGTCCCATGGAGCTTGGAACCACACGGGGAATTGGCAGGAGATATGTACAGCATAGCAGCAGGAGAGCTCTCCACTCACTAGCTGGACACCCCAGTGACCAGCCAGGGAACACTGGTTGGAGACAGGTCAGAGAACCAGCCACCAGTACAGCTGATTTATGTCACCCATGCCAGCCCAACCAGAGATGCTACACCAATGCAGATGCCAGCAGCTCCAGCAGCAGGAGCCACAGAACCAGAGGAAAAGGCAGCAGCTGACAGCTTCTTCCCAGAGGTCAAAACAACAAACTTAAAGTCTGGAGAGGGGTGCTGGGTAGGGGCACTGTGTAGGGGCACAGAATATCAGAGGGGGAGGGGAGGGAGCCGTGTGTGGAAGCAGGATGGGCTCACAATGAATTGATCCAAGGAAAGCCTAGAGAATCTGCCCCTAGTGGGAAAGGTAGCAATCCAGATCTGCCTGCTGAAAGCTGGTGAACAATTATTGGGCTCTTCAGTCTGGGGCACTCAGGCTGTGTCTACTGCTGCAACCCAGTTGCAGACAAGGGCCTATGTGGTGGCTCCAAGCCTAAGCAATCAGGTACAGGGGATCCAGTCAGGCAAAGAACTAATCCCACCTTGGGGCAGAACACTCCAGACAGGAAAGATCTCTGTTTTATTTCAAACCTGGTGATCACTCCGTTGGGGGCTGTGCATGCTGAACAGCACTCCCCAGCGGGTCTGGGTCCAATCCTAGCTAGAGACCAATAGATCACTGTCAGGAAACCTGCCAGTACCTGCCAGGGGGGCAACAGGGTATCTCTACAATCCAAACAGTGGGGATTCCAAGGGGAAAGAGGAGCAAGTAGATAAACTCTGAACACCCCTGAGTCTCATTAACAAGACACAGCAGAGTCCACAGACAGAGAAGAACTCTGACCTCTATACTATATTACATACCAGACACCAACTCAGAAGGGCTGTCACAACCATAACCACAGCAACTAACACATCTCTGGTTACAATGATATCCCAAACCCTACTGGTACACAGAACACTCATCATTTACCCAACAAAATCTAGATTGACCATAAGTCAAAAAACTTATGCCCCTACCCAGACATGGGCAGAAACCAATGAAAAAAAAAGAGAGAAATTAAAGCTGGAATGCCCCAACCCAGGAACCCTAGTACCACAATGAAACAAGAAAATGACAAATAAAATCCCAAGAGGAGAATAATTCCTGACCACAATTGCAATGGAAACATTAAGCAGTTAATGTCTGATATGGAACCTATGAAAAAAGACATAAATGAGATGAAGCTTACCAACACAAACATAGACATCAGACTGAATTTAATGGAAAGAAATATGTGTGACTTTAAAAACACATTAAGTGAATTGAAGGTGAACCAGTTACGGTGATACGGATTATTGATAATTAATATCGTAAATCACTTGCCCAATGACCAGATAGGTTGCACCTAAAACACAGACCAGAGGGTTAATCCCACATTTGAGAAATGGAAGGTGAGGGCAAGGACTTTTGGTGGTGGCTCTCATTAGAGGGCTGCAGCCAAATCAGTGGCTAGGAGCTGAAAATCAGCTTGATGCTCAATTTGGCATTCCTTGTCTATTATTCTTTCTCTGCTATTTAGGCTTCCTCCTCTCTCCCACTAAAGACCTTAAAGTAGGCTGAGGATCTCACTTTGGGGAGCAAAAGGGCCAGTTGATAGGCACTGGAGTTTAAATCTTATTTCAGGGGCTGATTGGTCCAAAAAGTAGACATGAAGTAGGAGGGTGCCCTCCTTGGAATTACTATCAACGTTAGTATAGTTAGTAAATGCCTCCAATAGGCAATTGAGAAAAACAGCTGGGTTTTCATCTGTGCCCTGAGTTAACTTCTTTATTTTATCAAAGTTTACCCTGCCATGGGAATGTTGGTGGATGCCTTCTGCCAGGCAGGTGACCATATATTTGAGACATTGTAAATCCTCTGTTCCTGTCTGATAGTTCCAATTTGGATCTCCATCAGGGACTCCCTGTTTTCCACCTGGGGATTGGGAGTTTTTTTGATTTAGTCTATCACCACGAGCTTGGGCAGCTTCCAGATACATTTCTTTTCATCTTGGGTTAGGGTGGAATTTAGAATGTGGTAAATGTCTTCCCAGGTGAGGAAATATAGCTTAGTTAGGTAGGTGAATTGTCACATGAAATTAACTGGGTTTTCTGAAAAAGAGCCAATTTTTTTCTCAATTAATATTCATTTCATTTAAAGCAAAGAGACATGAATTTGGGTGGGTTCATTCTCCCCTGCCACTTCACACAAAGGAAACATTCCTGGTTCTTTTTCAGAGATTTTCCCTCTTGATCTGGTAAGATGGGTGTGGTAGCTTGAATGAATGTGCCCCAAAATATTCAAGAGTTTATCAGTTTTTCTCCAGCTTGCTGGCTGGAGGATGTCTTGCCTTGGCCTGACCTAATAGGCACCAGCCCTTAGGTATTTCTGAGGTGGATGTGAAATTCCATCTATACATATGCAAAGAGCAGTCAGAGTTCGGGCTGGCTTTCCTGCTAATTGAGGTTGAAGTGTTGCTGGCTGGAGGTGATCGGTTTCTCTCTCTTCTCAGATCTGTGAAAGAGAGACAGCCTTTTTCTTCATTATTGAACTTTATTTTAATAAATATTTTCCTCCTAAAACTGTGCCTGGTATGGAGATTCATCCTAGTGACATGTGGCTATGACAAGGGTGGAGGGGAATAAAGGGGCTAGAGACACCAGAGTTGGTAGGCAGGAAAGAGGGGTCTAAGGTAGAAATGGGGTGCTTGGGAAGGGGGAGTTATTCAGTAGATGAGATATAAGAATGGGAGGCAGCAGATGCAGAGGAGGAGTAATCCAAGGGGGAAGTTGATGCAGGTGTGAAAAGAGTGCTTGGCCAGGGAGTAGAAGGCTCCATAATGGGTGGGTTGGGATGGGGGTTAGAAGTAGTGGGAGTGTCAAATGGAGGGGGTTCTTCTGCTGGATCAAAGGAGATTAGGTCGTGTGAAGGTTTGGGCTTTGTAGAATTAGAGGGTTTCTTATGGCAGAGGAGAACCTGTTAATCTGAACAAGAAACACATAGAGAGGGATGGGAGTGGGGAGCAAAGGAACCTTGAAGGTAGGGGAGCTCACACCACTTACCGTTTTGATGCAGGTAATCAAGACTTGTGAGTATACCAAGGTCAAAAGCGCTGTGTTCTGGCCAGCGAAGATCATTGTCTGAAGGATATTGAGGCCAAAGTTGAATTGAGAATCGAAATAACTTCTTGGGTTGAAGCTCCATTAATTCAAGTGTTTTGCGATTAGCTCTGAGACAGGCCAGGGGTTCTGTTTTGGAATTGACAATTTGGAACCCATTTTAGTAGGACTATGAGGAAGTGACAACTCCTACCACCATGGATATCTCCAAGGCTTAGGAAGAGCTGAGAAGAAGCCTGAGAGTTAGGAGGAAGCATCCTCACACTCATAACTTTTGAGGTGTTTGTGGACCAGAAAAAGTGAGGACTCCTGGAGTCCTCTTAGATCCACCAACAGGGCAAAGCATGAGAGACTATAGGAGTCTCTGAGACTCATGTCGGGAAGCCACTGCCACAAGCCGTGAAGTGTTATCTTGTCCTGAAGGCTGGGGAGTGTGAAGTGGATGCAAGGAGGTCAAACAGTGAGTGGCTTTGTGAGCCCCAGACAGGGAGGTGGAAAGAAGAGAATGAGAGAGAGGGGAAATGAGGGAGAGCTACCAAGGCTCAAGTTGGGTTTACACTGAATGTCAATATGACCCCCTATATGGGTGGCATGGGACAGGGCCTGCACCTCTCACATGGGCAAAGATCACAAAAAAACAAAGTCTACAGGTCATGCTGGTGACTGTTTAGAACTTAGTGAGCAGGGAGGACACTGATGCTCCTGAAGGAGTAGGCCTTTGGCAGGGAGGAGGAGAGAGAGGAGGGAGGGAGCGAGAGAGAGAAAGTGAGGAGGGGGGTGTAGCCCTGAATGCCCTGGAGAGGCAAACCTCCAGAAGTTTCAGCACCAATAATGTATGGAAAGTGGAACAGAAAGTACACTGGACTTGAGCTGACACAAAGGGACTGCTTTATTCCAAGGCAGTGAGGGAACCATGGCCTCTCCATTGGCCTGAAGTCAAGTCCTTGGAAGCCTTGAGGGGAGTTTTTAAGTACCTTTGGTGTGATATTCTAATAGACTTCACAGGTAAAGTCTTCCCAGGACTGAGATGTCCTGGGCAGCTATATAGCAGGGACAATTGGTGACTTTAGTGATGTTAATTGAGGCTGAGTGTTAGACTCTTTTTCAAAGGGGCTTATCAGAGGTAGAGACCTTCAGATGTGTAACCACATCTCCTCAGGTTCCTGGGTGAGCACAAGCAGTGTGGGGGGGGGGAGGCTGAAAATCACAGAGGGGGAGGGGGAGTTGTTCCTTCATTATCTACAACAGAAGTAAGCAAAAAGATATGCAAAATACAAATGTTAGCAAGGAAAGAAATTCGAACAAGCTTAAAGTCCCAAACATTACAGCTGACAGAAAGGCTGTAATTGTTAAGGAGAATTAACACCATTAATGAAAACCCTACTTCAGTGCATTGAGAATAGGAATGATGCCATGGGGGCAAAACCCAACACACTGAAGGTTCTAGCTAGTAAAAATGCAGATTAGCTTGAAAGACCTGAAGGGAAAATGGTGAAGAAGCTCTCTGTCTTTCATCGTCAGCATACAGAGGCTACTATAGCTGAAATCCAAAGGGATCAAACTCCATTTCAAGCTGGAAGCACAACTTGGCAATATTGTCCATGTGACATTGGTTTTCCAGGCATGAAAGATACAAGATAAAGAGAGTTGTGGATCCTTATACTGTCATTCCAGAAAACAGCTGAGGCTAAGCAATGTGAGTAAAGGTTAGATTCCCTTCAAGGAGGCCCTGAGAAGCCACTGTGCAAAGCTGCATAAAGGTAAATTCTCAGTTGCAATGGAGACCTCAGGATGCTGGTGAAAGAAAGTTGTGAGCAAAGAGCCGATGTTGTCTGAGAGAGAACCTGTGAGGGCTCCCTAGAGCAGAGCTAGAGCGAGGAACTATCTTTTTGGAGCCCATATGATTTCATTATGAGTTCCAGATACTGGATATGGAGCTATAGGATATGATGTTTGCTTTGCAGGGCTTCAGTCTTATTTTGCTACAATCTTTTCTTGCTATGTCCCCATTCCTCCCTTTTGGAATGGGAATGTTTACTCTGTATCATTTATGTTGGAAGTATGTAAGTTGTGTTTTGAGTTTACAATGCTCAGAGTTAAAAGAATGTCTTCAGTCTCTGATGAAACTTTGGATGACTTTTTAACAGTGTTAGGATTGTTAAAAATTATAGTAACTTTTGAAATTGGACTAAATACATTTTGCATCATGAGGTAGCCATGGAACGAACCTACTGGGGACCAGTGACAGAGTTTGTGGTTTGAATAAGGTCATGTGTCTGAAAACTTGATCCCAAGTTGCTGTCACTGTTTGGGAAGGTATAAAACTTTTATTGCTGTCACTGTTTGGGAAGGTATAAAACTTTTAGGAGGTAGAGCCTTCCTAGAAGAATTGGGTCACTAGGGTGAAGCACTGAGACTTTACATCCTGGCCTCACTTCCTATTTGCTTTCTGCTTCCAGCCTGCTGATGTGAGAATGTGACCAGCTCTATTCCCATTCTGGACTGCCATGCCTTTCCCACCATGAAACTTCCCCCTTGAAACCATAACCTGAATTTGACACTTCTCTTTCATAAGTTGCCTCTTGTAATTTGTTCAGAGAACTAGAAAAGTAACTGATAAAATGTGAAGTCAGTGATGACTTTTATCAATGTCTATATCTTGCTTTTGGTATCACACTATAACTTTTCAGATACTGATGTGGGATTTAGGGGTTCAGTGGAGTCTCCCAGATTTATAAACCCCAAGTTTGGGTTCTGTCTTAATATTTCATGAAGAATAATAAAGACAGACTCAAGAAGGATTAATATGAATTATTGAGTTTATTTAGGGAGAAATCACAAATTGGGGAGTTTGTTTAGGGGGAACTGGGATATGGGAAGGAAGGCCAGAACACGTTTTCATGTGGAAAACATTGTTTCAGAAAAATTAAAGTTTAGGGCAAAACTGCAGTAAAGCCACAAGCACACAGAGAGCAATTAGTCACTTAAGAGAAAGTGAGGCTTTTAAAGAGAAGTTAGAGTAGAGCCACAGGCATGTGACATCTATAAGAGAAACTGAGGCTTCCAAGGGAAGAGCTGAAAGCATATGGAAGGTGGAATCTAGGAGCAATTATTCGGAGACTTATAAGAGACACAGATGGCATCTGCCCTGTGTTATCCCAAGGAGGGAAGTTAAGAGAGCAGGCTGAACAGTATGATGGCTGACATCCTAGCAATAGATGAACCACCCCGGGCCTATCATGTAGGCCCCAAATAAAACCTTTGATAGAGTGGTGTGATAGACCTATTACCACAGCAATCAGTTAACCCAGGATAGATCAACAAAACAGATACCAATGATAGCCAACACAACCCAAAGCAGAAGCACAGAGACACTTAAGATCTCAACAATAAAGCAGACTTAAAACTCACCCACCATGACTAAGTAGCTGAATGAAAGAGGGGGTAGAAAGATCATGTTGGGGGAGAATATCCAGAGATATTGCCCTCCTTAGCAACAACACAAAAGGGGGGAAACCTGGCTACCTCCTGTGTTATTCATAACCCCCTACCCCATGGACTGATCCAGTATGCCCACCAAGGAAGGCCCCCAGTGGGTTGGGGACAGTGAGGAAAGAAATGGGGGTACATCATTAGATTTGCTCATACAATGTATCTAAGGATAATAAAGATATCAACAATAAAAAAGAACAGGCTGAGAAAGTTTAAGGTTTAAGGTTAAAGTTTAAGATAGCTGAAAGTACTTCGAAGGGACACTCATGATATCTTCTATGTGCTTTCCTGTGGAGGGAAGCTGTAGAAGAGTTAGTGAGAGCACTCACATGGTAGATCCAGAGTGTGAATACACATGTGGTGGATCCAGAGACCATAGGAAGGCTGTATATGCAATTAACAAGCTACCCCACATTATAAAGCAGAGGCAACCAGAGAAGCTTAGATTAAGAAACAGGGCTATGCTTTCCTTTCCCCACCCAACTAGGCTGCTGGGTGGGGATAAGGGCCAAAATTCACATGGGGTCTGGGCCACACAGTATAAGAGCTTATCACAGAAGGGTCTTTGGAAGGGAAGAGAGAGATACCAGTGACCACCACCTGTAAAGTGTCAGATTCAGGTATATAAGGGGAAAACACAATTGGTTAGTAAATTCGAAGGGCAGACCCAGAACCAGCCCTCACCTGAGCCAGCTTGCTTGGGTTGAAGTATTCTAGACTGTGAACAGCAGAGGGTGTTGTAGATCAGCCTAGGTCAGACATGAGTTCCAGTTCTGCCAGGAGCTTTCATTCTTGTGCCAGGATGAGGTGGCATGTGGAATGGCATCTCCTGGTTCTGTCCTGGCCTCAATCCCTAACTGAGACTGCCTAAAAGAAGCTAACTTTCTCCTATTATCCTTCAATATTGCCATTAGAGAAGCTAAAAGTATATATAAGAGCTCTTTGTATAAATTCTTTTATTTACTTGACTTGTAATGATTTATTTGCTGTGTGTGTATGTGCATATTTGTGTGTGTGTGAATGTGGGAGCACATGTGGCAGTTAATGGCCAATTTTCAGTTCAGTTCTCATTATTATTATTGTTATTGCTATTATTTGAGGCAAGGTCTCTTTGTCCATGACTCCATTTCTGAGCTTCCAGGAAATTCTGTCTCTACCTCACTTCTTGTTGTAGATGAACTAAGAAAATAAAGGCCCACCACTGATTCTAGGTTTTTTTTATGTGGGCTCTGGGGATCTACACGCAAATCTTAGGTGCCTTGGCTAGTGCATTATCCACTGAACCATCTCCCTATTCTATATCAGTTCTTATAATCTAGAATTAAATCTTTGAAAATTCAATTAAAAATAACTTCCATATCAAGAGTCATTTTAAAACACATGTGCATGGACATAACATAGTAAAATTTGCAATCTTGCCTCTTAATTGAAACATCATTTTTCATCTGGGAGTTTATCACCTTTCAGATCATCCCACCTGCTTCTTCAGCAATCTGTAAGATGTTTGAATAAAGGGAGGCACTCCAGGAAGCGAGCTGGTCCCTGTCTCTACCCATACTTTTGTCTTTGGAACTGTGCTGATCAGGCTCTTAGGTTCTGAGTCAGTGTGACTTGGCTCATTATGAGCTACAGTGTTAACGCCACTGCATTGACTAAGCCCAAATTTGGCAAGCTAAAAGCACAAGGAAAGAACAGAAAAAAAGAAAAGCCAAGAATACAGGGAAGTAGGATTGAGAGAGCAGTTTGAACCTAATTCTACTCTTTGAGGGGCACTTGCTTCTTCCCTGGCAGCAGGGAGCAGTAAAAAGAAGATTCCTATATGCTCAGCCATACCTTTAAGGTTAATTCTAAACTTTCTTCAATGGCAGGCTGTAGGACATACAAAAGGTATGACTCTCCACTTAGGCCACTTTTATTCTCTAAGAGTGTAAACAGGTTAGGCCCATAGTCTTGTACAAGTAAGCAGGATACAAGCTTGTATCATCAGTAGAATAGCATTGTGGTCTTTAATTGCTTGTATATATTTGACCATTTATTAGCTTTGGATGATGTTATGGGGATGTTTTATTCAGTCCTTGCCTCGTAATTAGTGCAATGCCTCTTCTTCATTATTGACAAATTATAGGACAAGGGACATAAAGGCATCCCAGGCTATCCACCATCAGGAATGACCATGGATGCCTATGAGGAAGGGGCAAGCAAATATTCAGGAAATATCTCTTGCCCTTGAATGGTCCTCCTTCCAAGGGAGTAGAGGTTCTCACCTGAATTCAGAATCTCTGTTTTTGCTTTTTCAGCCTATGGCTCTTTCCTGTATTTTCTTGTCTATGAATTTCTGGAGAAGTTTTGTCATTAAATTTTTTTATTTATTTCCAAGTAGGAGAGAGTGAGAGAGAAGAGAGAGAGAGACAGACAAAGAGAATGAGATGCAAGAGTGAGTTGCAATGAAGATTGCAACTTCAGAGGCAAGCGCCACCTTGTGCATCTGACTTTATGTGGGTACTGGGGAATTGAACCCAAACAGGCTTTGTAGGCAGGTGTCTTAACTGCTGAGCCATTTCTCCAGCCCAAATTTGTCATTTTGATTTTCCACATCGATGCTAAGTATAAATTGGCTCACAGAGTTACTATACGATACTCAATTTTATTCACCTTGACTTTCTTGGCTTTGTCTAAAGGCATGACTCCAAACATGTGTCACCCCTTCCAAACTCCATGGGCACTCTGCCCCCTCTATTTTTGTCAATTTATCTCACTTGTCAGTTTCAAAAATGATCAAGGACACAAAAAGCAAGTTCTTTCACTTTTTGCTCTCTATTTCATCTACTTCCTTTCTTACCTTTCCTTCTTTCCTTTATTTCTTCCTCCTCTTCCTTTTTCTTGTTTTTTCTTTTGTTGTTTGTTTATTTTTTAATTAATTAATTTATTTTCAAGGAGAAAAGGAGAATGGGTGTGCCAGGGACTTTTGCCACTCTAAACGAACTCCAGACACATTCACCACTTTGTGCATCTGGCTTTACGTGGGGACTTGGGAATCAAACCCAGGATGTCAGGCTTTGCAAGCAAGTGCCTTAATCACTGAGCCATCTCTCCAGCTCTGTTTGTTTATTTTTGAGAGGGGTCTCATTTTGTAGTCCAGTCTGGCCTGGAGCTCACTATGTAGCCAATGGTGCCTTCAAACCATAGCCTTCCTCCCTCATTGGTCTCTTACTGCTATGATTACTGCAGAGATACACAGTAGCCCTTCTCTCTTGTTTTCCTTGGCAGTGAAATCATCGTTTGGAAGATTACCCATTGTCCCCCAGTATGATCAGTCTTTCTCCTTTTTTCCAACAACCCACATCCTCCAGCCCAACCTCTTTATAACCTCCACTCCGTTTGCACCCTGGCATCTTGGACTTGAGAAAACACTCTTCATCTACATTGCTCTGATGAATAACTTTCCTCAGCATCTCTCAAGAAACATCAAAGCCATTTCTGGCTTACCTTCCTTAACTACTACTCTTCTTATGACTATGTCCACTGTTTTGAGGAACTCTGTCTTTGTTTCTTGGGTACTTTTCTTGATTCTTTAGCTTCTCTGATGACCTCTTTTCCTATTTCCTAGATCGTTCTTTCTGTAGGCCAGTTCTTGAGCTCTCTCCATGCTCTCTCATTCTCAGTAATGTCTGCCTTGTCATTTGAAAGAGGAACAAACTTACCAACTTTCAGGACTTAGTGATGACTGCAGACCTGGCTGCTTAATTCCTGTCACAGACTCTGGACTCTGCCTCTGCTCCAGTTCCTTATTTTGGTTCTTTACTGGACAATATATTGATAGCTCCTTATGAATGTAAGTTCTCAGTATTCAACTCTGAACTCACTCTTCCTTTGTGAATCTTATTTCTGTTCCTATCACCATACCTTGTGACTTCACCCTATCCTATGCATCTGTAGAGTTATCACTGGATTTTCATCATTCCAGCTCAGGCATCTGGCACAAAGTTCAACACAGTAGGTATTCAATACATTGATTATTGGTCTTTTCTCCTCCCTTTTTTTCATTTGCTAAGTCATAGCACTGAAAAATTTCTGCCAATAAGGAAGATCCAGAAAGTGACCCACATAGTTATAGCCACATAATTCTTGACAATGCTGTCAAAAATATACATTGAAAGAAAGAATACCTTTTTAATATTTGATGCTGAAAAAACTAAATCTACAGGTGTAAAATACTTGTCCAAAAAAATTCAATGTGGATCAAAGACATTAATGTAAGACCTGAAACTTTCAAACTGCTAAAGGAAAGCAGAGAAAATACTTCAAGATTTCCTGGACAAGACTCCAATAGTACAGGAAATGATCCCAAGAGCTGACAAATGGGACTATATGAACTTAAGAAGCTTTTTCAAAGGAAACATCACCAAAGTAAGAAGACAGCCATAAGAATGGGGGGAAAAATCGCTGCCAATCACACTTCAGACATGGAGTTAATATCTGAAATATATAAACAACTCAAAAATTTAAACACTCCAAGAAATCATTCAATCAGGAGAGAAGGTTCAGTGGGTATTTGCCACCCAAATTTGCCACCCAAACGTGGCAATCTAAGCTTGGACCCCCAGAACCTACACAAAGCTGGACATTGCGTGAGCATCTGTAGTTCCATCCCATCTGTGAGGAAGTGGGATACAGAGACAGGAAAATCACTAGCTCACAACCAGCTACCCTGGCAAAGAACACAGAAGTGAACAAAAAAGAAAATGTGCATCAAAACAAGGTAGAAGGCAAGAACCAACACCAAAGGTTGTCCTCAGAGTGCTATTCATATATGTGCCTGCATTTACATACATGCACACACACAAGTCTTTTAAAAATGAGTTCATGAGCTAAATAAATAGTACCCCCCCAAAAAAAGAAATATAAATGAGTAATAAATATTTCAAAAGTGTTCACCAGCCTTACCCAAATAAAACTGCTTTGAGATTCCATCCTCATCCTGGCCAGAATTATTAACATCAAAAAACAAAGGACAATAGTGCTGGCAAGGGTGTGGGGAAGGAGCCCTTACTCACTGCTACTATTGATATAAATTTGTGTAGCCACTGTGGAAATCAGTATGGAAGTTTCTCAAAAAAATTAAATTTTCATATGATCCAACTATATTACTCTTGGATATATACCCAAAGGACTGTCAGTCAATATTTCACACAGATAATTACACATCCATGTTCATTTCTGCATTATTCACAAAAGCTAGGAAATGAAACCAGCCTAATTGTACATCAAAAGATGACTAGATAAAGAAACCGTAGTGTATATATAGAATGGAATTTTATTTAACTGTAAAGAAAAATGAAGTCATGACATTTTCAGGAAACTGGATGAAACTGGATATCATTATATTAAGTGAAATAAGACAAATAATTCAGAATCAGAAAAACAAATACCACATTCTCTCACATATGGAACCTAGATTTAAAATTACATAGATAGATAGATAGATAGATAGATAGATAGATAGATAGATAGATAGATAGATAGACAGATAGAGAAAAATATATGCATCCTTGTTTGTGTGTGTAGGTTTTGAGATGAGGAAGGGGATCATGGATCAGGAGAAAGAGCTCTTAGGGGAACAGGGGACAAATCTGTAGGAAAAAACTAGATTAACATTGGCAGCAAAGATATAATAAGAGCTGACTTGTATAAATCTAGAGCCCCTTTACGTGTTAAGCACTACCGGATTCTATGTGTGCCTACGTTCAATAAACAGAGTAAGCAAGCATTATTACATTGTATTTTGTGTTCACCTCTACTAATTCTAGACAAGTTATTTTCATGGGTTTTCCAGTCCAGACATTTAGCAATAAGGGTCATTCATTTTCTTCCTTTCTAGTAGTTGTTTTTTAAATGTCTGCTTCATTATGATTGCATTTCAAGATATTGTAAAATTTAAGTAATATAATGACAAAATGCACAAACTCTCACTTGAATATCTCATTTGTCAAGAAAAGCTATTAAAGGGAGATCTAATGATTTCTGGAAGCTTCCACTGTGTGTGTGTGTGTGTGTGTGTGTGTGTGTATTGCTTGGGTTTCTTTGCAGGCACCAGCTTTTGTGGGGTTGGAGGGAGGTTTTTTTTTTAAGTGCTCCATTTTAAATGAGAGTTAAGCCCTATTGTCACATAACAGCCATTAGGAACACTTAAAGTGTTCACGTATATATTATTACCCAGTTGGATATTTTTTTTGTCAGTAGATTTATGCCCCAAGAAGGTAAATGAAATTCAGCCTAGATGAGAACATTACAGGCCCTGCTGGGTGGGGGGGGGGGGGATGTAGGTGGAGGGATGCTGAGAGCAGTGCTCTAAGCCTTCGTTTCTAAGGGAACACTGAGCGTCACAGTGCTACGCAGGAGGTGGATGACTTAGCCCTCCATTTCATTCATTCTGCAAAAACTAACAAAGGAAAGGTCTCAAGAGCTTTATGGATATTATCCTGTAATCACAGAGTAACATCAGCAGTACCATCTTTCTGTGCAGAGGAAGAAACCGGTTTTTGGTTTTCTTTAGACTGAAATCATTAAAACACAAAACTCCCCAAGGCCTTTCTGGCATCAGGATCAGCCACAGTCATGAGAAACGCTGGCTTTGTTCATGAGGGAACTGAGAATATTATGGCAGAAACAGCTTCTCCACCAACACTGCCCTTGCCATTGTTTCTCCCTCATTTGGTCAGGTGCAGGAATAGAAGTTAGGGGGTTATGGGTGACCTCTAACAAAATAGCTTCATTATTCACTTTCTCTACAAACAAAGCATTTTCTGTGTTCCAGGAACTGGGCTTTGGTACAGTGATAAACTATATTCATAAAGCCACCAGCCTTTGGAAATTCATAATCAAGTAAGCGAGGATACAAACAAGTAAAAATACATAAATTAGAAAATGCATTCTGACGGAAAATAATAGAAACTGTAAGAAAGAAAATACTAAGGGGCTTTTATTCCTTGATAACTTATATCAGGAGCACAGTCAAGGCCTCTCAGGTATGGACCCTTAACTCAAGAATTTGAAATAATCACTTGGAAGGTGGAGGGGGCTGGGTTCCAGGCAATAGAGCACAGAAGCCTTGAGGCAGAAAAAAGCTATGCATTCCAGAAACCAGGCAGTCAACAAGAGGAGCAGAACTGGGCTGTATGTGAGCAGGTTGAGTCATACGGGTTTCTGCAGGCTCCTTATGATAAGAGACAGCAATTCACTAGGCATTTGGGGTAACAGAACCCTAAATGGTTATTTTTTCCCTTGACTAAAAGTGGGAATTATCATTAAGCCTATGAGGAGAACCTAGGATTTTTTCCTTATCTCTTTTCTTCCCTGGAAAGAGTTCTAGATTAAGTTTGCACCCTCTCTAGATGAAAGAACTTCTGATCCCTACTTAAGATTTCTGGAAATACTGCCTCATATTACAGAAATGAAGTCTTTATCCCCTAGAAACTGTGAAATCTGGTCTTTGTCATGTAGTAATCTGTGAATCTGGTCCTTGGGATGGTCCATAAAAACCCTAACCAAAGTCACCCAGTAAGTTCTTCTCCTCCCTGGAGACTCCCTCTTGTCTTTCCTTTCCATCAAGCTCTAATAAACTTCTTCTAAAATCTATATTTCATCATCCTGTGGTCTGTGTATATAATTTATTAAATTCATAAGACAAGAACTCAAAAAGGCCACTGACTCAGTGGAAGCTCTTTGTGACCATCTGTACCTGGTGCCTTAGCTCCTGAGTCACAGCCTACTTAAGAGCTCACATAAGGCTTGGTCACTTTTAAGAACATTCCACAGTCCCTTGTTGACTTAGAGGCTTTATATATGAATGGGGGGATGTGTTTCAGGGGTAATAAGAGTATGTGTGTAGTGGTGAGGACAACCACTAGATTACAGAGAAGGGAAGAGGAAATGGGTGAGGAAACATAACAAGCAAGAGGTATTTTTCTTCTCCAGATCTAGACTGTAAAGGAATATAGAGAAGAGGGCCTGGGAGAGGATTCTGTTTTTATGGGGAATATTTTAGCATATTTGCACACCAAAGAATGATTGGGTAAAAATAAAATGAACATGGGGAGTACTTCTCAATGACACACTGAACCCTTGAGGCTCACCTGAGGGCTGGTTATAAATGAAATTCCCTAGCTAGGTGTGGTGGCTAATATCCATATTTCCAGCACTTTTGAGGCTATGATCAGAGGATTACCATGACTTCAAGTCCAGCCTGGACTATAGAGTGAGTTTTGGGTCAGCCTGGTTACAGTGAGATCCTAACTCAAAAATAAAATAAAATAAATAAAACCGAATAAAATAAAGTTTCTGATATACGACTGAGCATCATCCTGATGGTGGTAAGGCTCACAAAGTGTGTTTTCATAAAATCCTCAGTGGATTTTTTGGAGACATTGGGATTCACCATTACAACAATGCTCTGAATAGACTAGCTTAAGAGAATATGGGCACTCCATTATTTTTAGTCTGGAAGGTGATGACAGCCAGAGGTAAAACCACAAGAGATAGAAAATCCATCAGCATGGGTGGAGGTTGGATGAAGTTATTCTTCCACAACATCTGCAGTCCTAGAAGATCACAGACATGCTCCTCTGGTTTTTCATTGCTTCAGGACAGTAAGTTGAACATTAATAAACCTGTTTCTCCCAGGCCTTTCTAATTGTGTGATTTGATTAATGGCTGCCATCCTCTCACTGTTTATAGCAACTCTTCCTCTAGGTCCATGGCATAGGTACCAGAAACACTGCAACTGATGAAAACTACTTCTCCTTCCTCTGCCTGCCCACTGCTCCAGATCCACAGGTCCACAGGCCACACTCAGCCATGGACTGACTTCAGACTAAGCCAACTGGTAAAGAACCTGCTTATTTAGTCTTAGGTCTGGCTAGGATTTTCTTAGGACTTGGACAAGTCTGAGCAAAAAAAAAAAACTCAATATCTAAAAGCTGCTGTAGAAAGTAAGGATTCATACTTTGCTATCTTTTAAAACCTTTTCTTCAAGCTTCCATGCACTGTTATTAATGGTTTTGAATTAAGTCACAAAATGTGAGAAAATTATATCTGCATCTCATGCAGTCATGACATACTATATTTTATTTCAGTTTTTCAGAAGTGTTTCAAAAAAGAACTTGATCATTATATTGACCTTGTTTTAGTTGTCAGCCTGACCATACTACTCCTGGCAACAGCCTCTTAATTCATTTCCTATTCTCCAGAGGCGGGAAGAAAAATTGAAAACCCAAGCCCTAGAGGAAACCACAATTCTTCATCCTTTATGGACAGCTCTGCTTCAGCAGAATTGAGTTCTGAGAGCAAAGCTGTCACATCCTTTAACATGAGGCCCTCAAATAATATAGCCCTCAGGAAATCATAAGGTAGCTACAGTTTGCCAGATACCTAAGAGTTTAGCAACTGAAATGAAAAACTGTGTCCATGCCTTAAGCATTTTAAAAAATAAATAAATTTATTTATTTATTTATTTATTTATTTATTTATTTATTTATTTATTTATTTATTTATTTGAGACAGAGAGAAAGAATGAGTATGGGCATGCCAGAGCCTTTTGCCACTGCAAACGAACTCCAGATTTGTGTGCCACTCTGTTTATCTGCCTGTATGTGGATACTGAGGAATGGAACCTGGGCTGTCAGGGTTTGCTACAAGTGCCTTTAACTGCTGAGCCATTTCTCCAGCCCCTAGCCTCAGGTATTTTTGCTTAAGCTTTCTACTTAGTCTCCAGCACTGAGAGTCCTCCTGGAGAAGGTATGTCACTTGGTTTAACACCAAGGTGTACAGAGTCAGCTCATGCTTGCTGGTGCTGGGCTGTTGTCTCTTTGCTATGGATGTAAAATGAATTGACCCAGCTTCTTCTGCCATGATGAAGCTTCCCCTGAAGTCCATAAGCCTGAAATAAACTCCTTCCTCCCATAAGCTGCTCTAGCCAGATGTTGGTTCTAGCAATGAGAAGCTAACTGCAACAGCTTCAGTATATCCAAGGGCCAGAAATACTTTTTTTTTAATTTTAAGTTTTTGTTTGTATGCTTTTGCTTTTGAAACTAGGTCTCAGGTATGATAGGTAGGTGCTCTACCACCGAGTTTTTCCCTCAGCCATCTTTTTTACTTTTTGTTTAAGATTGTGTCTCATTTAGTTGACCATGCTGGTCTTGAACTCACTCTGTCATTGAATTTGTGAAACTCTTATCTCAGTCTTCTAAGTAGCTGACATTACAGGCTTGTGCCAAGTCTTACTTGCTATTTTTTTCTATCAGTTCACCAACTAATTGATATTTAGGGTAATTCTATATTTAGATATTCCAATAATGGCACAATAAGCATGGGCATGGAGAGATCCCTTAGGTATGCTGGTTTCATTTCCATTGGCCACATACCTAGACATGATATAGTAGTTCTGGATCACAGTAGTTCTGGTTTGTTTGTTTTCAAGCAAACAGAGAGATAGAGAGAAGAGAGACACAGAGAGAATGGGAACCAGGGCCTCCAGCTGTTGCAAATGAACTCCAGGTGCATGGGTTACTTTGTGCATCTGATTTATGTTGGTATGAGGAATTGGACCTGTGTTGTTAGGCTTTGCAGCCAAGTGTCTTAACTGCTGAGCCATATCTCCAGCCCAGGGTTGTTTTTTAAGAGCTTCTTTACTGTTCTTCACATTAATTTACATTTCTACAAATTGCATATGAGTATCTTTTCTTCATGTTCTCACCAATGTTTGTCACTTTTTGTATTTCTTTGGCAATAGCCATTCTCATGGGCATCAGGGGATGATATCTCAATGTGCTTTTGGTTTTCATATCAACAAGGTCTAGTGATGGTAACTTTCTATTTATGTACTGCTTGGCCATTTATGTATCTTCCTTGGGAGTCATTTGCTGAGCTGGACTGAGGAGCTGTACAGCATGATGATCATCTGGTCCTGGCCAGGTTGTCCTTGATTTGGAGGACAGAAAAATCACATCACAAAAAGAAAAAAAAAACAGAAAAATATAGACTGTGATATGTTCAAGAAAGAAACAAGGAAAAGAGCCTGCTAGAATCCCCTCCAGAAAGCAAAGTGTCTCATGTTATGAGGAAGAAAAAAAATGGACAATGAAAAGCTTTGAACAAGCTTGATTAAATACCTTGATCTGATACCTTTCAGGGCCCTTAAATGAGCCAAGAGGGACTATGAATGTCTGAAGGGATATTGGATGCCACCAATCACATCATTTTATAACAGCACTCTTTATCCCTAGGTTAATAGAAAAGAACACACTTGGAAATACTAGGGACCTTTCAGGGGTCCTCACATTAGCCACACCCTGAAGTTGCACCCAGGCTGTCCTCGCACTGTGACAGAGAGGTCACACTCTCTAATGGAGGTACAAGATGGTATTAGATCCCTGAGAAATCTACCTTGACTTATGAATGATAAATCTCTTTTTAAATATTTCATCTATATAGCATACCAATAAAGAATGAAATGAGCAGAGCACGGTGGCACACACCTTTAATTCCAGCCATTCAGAAGGCAGAGGTAGGAGGATTGCTGTGAGTTTGAGGCCACCCTGAGACTACATAGAGAATTCCAGGCCAGGCTAAAATGAGACCCTACCTTGAAAATATTAAAAACAAAACAAACAAACAAAAAAGAATGAATGAAATGGCAGACACAGGGTTTTTTTTTTTTCAAATGTACCCTTATATTCTTCTCCTTAGTCCAGAAATAACATAATGGCTTAAGAGATGCATTTATTTATGAAACCATTAGTTGACTCACTTTCAGGAATTTTTCACCTCTCCTGGGGAGAGAGGGACCTGAAAATAGACTCTCAGTGAATGTGATGTTTCTCAGCAAAGATCCTTTCCTTTGCTTGCTTAGCATTTTCCTTCAGTCCTTCCTCTTCTACCACTTTCTTCTTTTTTAAACAACCCTCAGCCTTGCCTACAACTCACTATGTAGCTGAAGATAAAATTGAGCTCCTGATCCTCCTGCTTCCAATTCTCATGTGCTGAGATTGCAGGCATGATCCATGTCCTGGTTTTCAGCAAGGATCTTTATGCTAGTTTTATGACAGACTTAAGAATATGTCCTGAGGAAGTAGGGTGAGAATGAAGTCTCTATGTCTTCAGCCACATGAAGGTGATGCATGACCCCACAACAAACCCTGGGGGGGAAGGGGATCTCATTCACTTCTGCTCTGGTCAGCATCCAAGTGTATTTGGGCTTCATTAGTTGCATGGGGAAGTTCTTATTCACACAACCAAATGTTTAAATCAGTCAACTGTTCATTCATTTATTTGTATGTGATCTTGGTTTGCTTGAGCTGTAGCAGATGGTTGTCCTCTCACCCCCACCCCATGGGGCAGGAATGCTCAAGGCCTGGCTTGCCCAAAGGCCCATTGGGTCTGGCAGGCCTGTAGTAGTGAGCACACCTGCCACTTTCCTTCATCAACACCACAGCAGCCTCCAGCTGCTTTGTAAATTCTGATGGGTTTATTAAGCCCACAAAACCAACCAAACACTGTGCCAATCTTTGGACAGAATCCCAATAGTCTAGCAGTTCTTACTTGCTAATAAACGAATCAGCTTTCTGATCCTACTAACATTAACCTCATACTGAGATTCAATCATCCTATGATCACAAAACAAAGGAATTATTGGTGGCTTGAGATGGAACCATCACTTGCTGTCATCTTCAGATTCAGTTCCCGGATGCCTGATCACACATCCACCTGTCTAAACAGGCCTCTTGGGTATCTTCCCATCCCATCCCTACCCATCACATGGCAACAATATCCAAGTACAGTCTGAAGTTTTGGCATGCTCCTGAGATCATTCTGTGCAGAGAGGGGGAGAATGGTTTGTTCCTTACTTGTGTACTGCCTTTGGTCCCTAGCCCCCAACAGTCCTACCATTCTATAATCACCCAAAACTTTTCTCAAATAATTCTCCCAGTTTCTGATTTCTCATCTTTGAGAAGTCAAGCCTCCAGGGTTATATTATAGCATAGCAACAAATGTAAATAATCTTGGAGCTTAATAATTTAAGAACATGTTAAGGGAACATGGGAGATATTTTTTTAAATATATATTTATTTCCATAATGAGTTACATTATTTAGTGGGCAAACAATGCGTTTTTATCCCGAATTCCCCAAATCCCCCCTCCCCATCCCTGATCAGTTGGATATCCTCCTCCATGGGCTGTCTGTATTAGTCCTTTTGGCAAGAGATCCTGGATATCCTAGTACTCAGCCCGGTTCTCCTGGCCCAAGTATGTTGTTACTGAGGGGTGCCATGCCTCTGGACAGTCTCCCCCACCACGGCTCTCACAATCTTTCCACCCCCTCTTCCGCTCAGTTCCCTGAGTCGTGGTGGATGAGTAATAAGGCTGCTTTAATGTTGCGAGCTTAGGGGTCCTTGTGTTGAAAATCCTTGGTTTCTGTCTCAAAGGCCTATCCTGTGTTGATTGAATGACTGTGGTTATAGGTCCCTTGTTCATCTGTCATTGTCTGCTGGGTTCCCTATGGATCCTCCCCGATATGACTGTGGTGGCTCCTCTCTTGCCAGGATCTCATCCATCGGCCTACGGTTGGTTGGTAGGGTTAGATGTGCCACAGCTCTCTCATTGCATCCTGAAAAACACAAACACATTTGGCTTATCCAGAGTTGGTTGAATGGCTGTGGCTATGGGTCTCTTGTTCATCCCGTCCTTCTCTGCAGGGTTTTGGCTCATCTCTTGCCATGATCTCATCTTTTGGCCTGCTGTCGGGTGGTAGGGTTATATGGGCCACACCTCACTCGCTATATCCTGAAAAATACAAATACAATCTCCATCGGAGAGTTAGAACAGTATAGGTTAACAAATATAGACCATTCTGGATTACCTAGTTTCTATTTTTAGTAGCCTCCCTGTTAGATGTTCGCATAGTGCATCTTTTCTTGGGAGCCCAAGCATATGGGATCCGATGCATATTGCCCTAAATCCCCATTTCCAATCAAGAGTTCCCCCTCACTGAGTGGAATATTTGGCCGAATTTAATGGCTGTTGATTGACTCCCCCAGGCCCAGGCTCCTTCATTGCACAATTGCTCCTTTCTTGGCTTGCTGTTCTCTCCCAGTAGGAACTGTATCCAGCCTATTCATGGCCACAGACTATGTTTCATGCCAATGGTCTGTTCACTCCAGTTATTGCCAATCAGTTTCCCCTGGCAGCTTGTGCAGTGTCCTCCAGCCCTTCACTAACTGCCATCTGGGGGTTGGTTACCCTTCCAGACCTCACTGGGACTCTCAATGAAGATCAATGGCATTCTGTGGTTTCTTCAGCAACAGGATTTTGTCTCAGGCCTGGGGAGGGTGTTCAAGAGCCTTGACAGAATTCTGTCTTGTTTTTGGAACCTCATGGGTCACTCTGGTCAACAGCACAGTGAGGGAAGGGACTGGTGACTGGAACCCGGGGATTTCAGACTGCTCAATTATTCATAGACTTAAACATTCTCCCCTGCTATTGGGAGATATTTTTTTACCCACAGCTGCTAGGCTCCAACTGCGACAGATAAAAATTTCTTTTTCTTTTTTTCTTTGTGTGTGTGTGTGTGTGTGTGTGTGTTATGTGTAGTACAGTGTATTATGCTATATGCATGTGTGTGCAGATTCATATATACAAAGGCCAGGAGAGAACATGGACATGTCCTCCATTGCTCATCCATGTATTTTTCTTGAGAAAGAACCTCTTCCTGATTCCGAAGCTTGTTTTCCATGATCCCCAGTGATTCTCCAGTTTGTTCTCCCCACAGGACTGTGACCATGTCTAGCTTTTTAGTCATTGGAACCAAGTTTCCTCAGCCTTCCAACATGGACTGAAGACCAGCAGTTCTCCAGGAAGCCTTCAAGTCTTCAGTGCTGGATTAGGACTGCTGGGGCCTCCAGCCATGTGGACTGAGCAGCTACAGGGCTCCTTGACTCTCAAGCCTATAGGCTGCTATTGTTGGACTGCCATAGCTAACCCAATAAATTCTGTTTGTATAAATTCATTCTATTGGTTCTGTTCCTACATGTATATGATTCATTTTGATCATACTCTCCCCCATATGTCCCTCTCTTTATGTCTCTCCTATTTCCACAAAACCATTTCTCTTTCCCAACTAGTCTAGGACTTTCATGTTATTCTTTTATTTTTTTTCACTTTGTAACCCACTGAGTTTTATTAGAGTCATGATTATGAGGAAAAATAGGGGTTATTTACTGGCACTTGGGCAATTTACAGGTTGCTACAGCAGTGAAGAAATTGACTCATAGAACCCAGCAACCATTAACTCCCAATAGCTTCTCAAGGAGGGAGGGGCCTCATGAACCCCTCCCCCATCTTAATGTGATGTTGTTGTCTTGTGCAGGTAACCACAACAGTTGTGAGACAATGAGTGCAACCACCATCTAGGAGCTATCCAAGACTTTCCTGCATGACCTCTTCTGGAATGTTACCTGACCTGTGGACAGGGTGAAGTGAATGTCATATTTAATGCTAAGCACACAACCATCATTTATTTATATCACTTTGACCAGATATGGTCTCTGCAGTGACTGCTGGCCTATAAAAGCAAGTTTCTCAGACCAAAGCTGAGAGCAGCAGTAATCTATGGATAAAATATTTAAAAGGTTAGAAATCATTTTGAGAAAATTCATTTAATAACCTATGGTTTTTGGTAGCAGTGTTACCCATTTACCATGACCATAGTAGTAGTATCCAATATAGGGTCTAGGACCTGCCCAGCCATGTAATTTCAACCAAAATAACTGTGCCAGGCATGAATTTCCTCCTGTGGCATGGGCCTCAAATTCAATCAGAATACAGTTGATAACTCCCATAACAATAATGCCACTATTGTAATAGTGATTACATCTTACCTGTCAGGTAAGTATTTATGGTAATACACAGAATCTATAGCTGCTCATGGCCCCTTTTTAGATTCCTTACTTCTACAAATACTCTAAGTTAAACACACAAATCTAAAAATTCATAGCTAAGATCTACATATGAAAGAGAACATTTGTTTTGGGGGGCTTGGGTTACCTCACTCAACAAGCATATGCACGTTTCCCAGTTCCATCCATTTTCCTCAATTACTTCATTATTTTATTTATTTTTACAAGTATCATAGTCAGCTACACACCACTGAGATGAATCTCCAAGCCAGGCACAGTTATGGGAGGAATGGATTTATTAAAGCTTCCAGGGGAAGTTTCATAATGGCAAAAGAGGCTGCTCCCCTTTCACAGGTCCAAACAGAGAGAGAAACCCACCACCAATACCACATACACAGAACAGCAAAAAGGTAGGAGGAAGAGAGAAATTTTCTCCCCCTTTATATAGCCTTAGGGCAGGGTTTTGCAACCCTATCTCAGACTTGTTGGCTTCTCCCAGGAATGTATGTTAATTTCTAGCTTCCCTGAGTTTCCTTACATTCTGCCCCCTACTGAGAAGGCTGCCTTCTTGTGAAGAACATCAAAGACTTACCCAAGATTACTATAAAGATCAAGTTGGAAAAAAGGTCAAGTTGGCAACAAAACTTAACCATCATAACAAGTGAGTAAACTTCCATTGTATATACTACCACATTTTTCATTATCCACCAATTTATGAACATCTAGGCTGATTCCATTTCTTAGTTATCATGAATAAAGCAGCAATAAACATGGATGTGCAGTAGGCTATAGAGTCCTTTGGGTATATTCCCAGGAATGATATTGCTTGATCATATGGTAGTTTTAGTTTTAGCTTTTTGAGAAATTCCCACAATATTTTCCATAGTAGCTATACCAGTTTACCCTCTCAACAACTATAAGAATTCCCCTTTACCCACATCCTCTCACATACTTGTTGTCAAGAATATGAAAATTTAGTTGTCATCACAAACTATTAAACTATTTTTACTAGGCAGGCTAATATTTCAGGAATCAGTAGCCATGACCAGAAATTTAATTACAGCAATATTTTTGAAATCTAATAGAACAGTAATACAAAAAAGAGCAAGCTTTTAAATATAAATCTAATGTTGCCAATTTTAAAGGTCAATTTGAAAGATTTATTAGTTATAGCAGTTAATATACATGCATATCTATTAACATTATTTATAAATTTATTTGTAAGAATATGGCAGAAGCAAGATACACCCACATGTCACAAATATGCTTAAATAAAATTGCATTTAGGCTTGGAATGCAAGTCAGTAGTAAGACCCCTCCCTAGAATGCTGGACATCCTGGGTTCAATCCAAGCACATCAAATAAAAAATGGTGCTTAGGAGCTGAAGAGATGGATCAGTAGGTAAAGTGCTTGCCACATGAGTATGAGGATGAGTTTGGACTTCTAGCATAATAAAAAAAATGGTCTGGAAAGATGGCTCAGAGGTTAAGGCACTTGCCTGTAAAGCCAGATGCATAAAGTACCACATGCATCTAGAGTTTGTTTGCAGTGGCTGGATGCCATGGCATGCCCATTTTCTCTCTCTCTCTCTCTTTCTCTCTCCCTCCCTCCCTCTCTCTCTCTTTCTCTGCTTGAAAATAAATAAAATAAAATAAACTATTCTTGTTTTTTTTTTTTTAAGCTGGGCATGGTGGCATGCACCTGTGAAGCCAGAGAGTGGAAATCCCTGGGGCTGCTGGTTAGTATAGCCAAGTTGATGAGCTCTAGATTCAGCGAAAAAATGCTGTCTCTATAAAAAAAGCTGTGTTGACCTTTGGCCTCTACACATATGCATATGTACATGAACTTGCACACATACATGTGTCCACACACATATGAAAAGCTATGCACACTTATAACACACACCAAAAAAATGGTGTTTATACTTTTTACATTTTTTTACTAATAGTTCTCAAAGTGTGGTCAATAGACTGCTACATTCTCCATAGCAGATGGTTCTGTAAGGTTAAATTATCTTTAAAATGCTGAGCTACTATTTGTCTTCTGAACTGTTAACATCCAGGTATGACCACTGGCAATTCAGTATAAATCGAAATAATAGCGCTGAGCTGAAGTCATTCAGCATTCTATTCTGTATGGCCAAGTGTGAGAAGTGGGGAACAGGTGAACCTGCTTTAAGATAATCTTAGCAAAGTAGTAAAACTTACTGGACTCTTGACTGCCCTTCTTTTTAATAGTCTGTGACAAAAGAAAAATACACAAAGCACTTTTATGAAGAAGGCAAAGGCCAAGTCTGTTGGCTTGAGTTGTAAACTCAACCAATTACTTCTTCAATGGAGCACCAGTCTTGCTTAAAAGAACAAAATAAAACTCATGGCAATTCAAGGCTGAGCATTTGACAAACACTTTATTGAAAATGAATGAGTATGCCAGTAACTTCAAGAGACACAGTGTATGCTGCTAATGTTAACATTGAGCTTTCAAGAGTTTACATACAATACAGATGGCTCCTTCCTCACATGTACTAGGCACTCATGCAGGCAGTAAGCAAGCCCCAACTTTGCCAGTTTCCCAAACATTCCAGGGAACACCAATGGTGATATTAACAAATGTGATTGTTTCTTAACTTATAATTTTCATACTTGAACATAATGTAATTTGATCATATTGCCCCTCCAATTCCTTTCTTGCCCCCTCACCCTCCTACCTTCACTGTTTCCTTTGTCTTTCCAACTAGAATTTTCCTAATTTGATGACTTTCTCTTACTGGCCTCCATCATCCATGTCAAAATGTTGATTAACTTAACACTGTGCAGGTCTTGTGGAATAACAACAGGTGTTTTGAAGTCACGAAGTAATGAACATAGAGCCAAAAGACTGTGTCCCTAAGTATTTCTCCCTATCCAATGGCTCTTACATTCTTTCTGCCCCCTCTTCTGAAATAATTCCTGAGCCTTGGAAAAAGTGATGAAGATGTCTTCTTTAGCTCTAAACACTCAACAGTCACATATTCTCAGCACTTTAACAAGCTTTGATTCTCCCCAGTAATCACTATCAAGTGCAAAAAAATGAGTATCTGCTCAAAGGTGGGAGCAGCATTAATCTATTGGCATAAACATAATATAAATATTAGAGGGAAATTTGACAGGCATAACATATCCTTTTACTCTACCAAGAGTATGGCTTCCCTCAAAGAGTCCATGGCCTTCCCAGCCATAGGTTTCCATTTAGGTTTTCAGTACTGGAGATGAATTCCTTCCCATGGAATGGGTATCAGATCCAATCAGACAGCAATTCATTATCCCCATAGCAATCATGTACTATTGTACTGGTGGGTACCTATTGCTTGGCTAGTCAGTTGTATGACATGTAGGGTTGATCCAACACCAGGTAAGACTGCTGATGACTTTTCTCCCCTCATAGCCTGTATAGACTTTCTAGCAGTATGACAACTAGCTAACAGGGAAGAAGCTTCTAGCTTCATTTCAGCTTGATTTTTCAGTGTCCTGCATCCAACATTTGTGGTGTCTTTGGCAATAGGCTTTATAATCTAGTTCTGGTGGGCAACCAAGAGCCTTAGCAATAGACTATATTTGGGGGGCCTTAGGGACCTCTAAGACTAACAACTTATTGGGAGTATCCTACCCCAAACAATAGGTTTTTTTAGCAACAATAATTCTGTTCCTGCGAGCAGAATTATCCATCTCCATAGGAAAATCTATCTTTAGGTCCAGTGGGTTAGTGGGGGAGTTGCAGCATGCATCAACTCCATGTTCATCCACAGAGCTGGGAGAACAGAGGCTTGAAATAGCTGTGAGCTGATGAGAGACAGGACTCTTGGGATACAACTGCAGAGGGTAGATCATTTATTGTATAGATAAAAGTTGTTTATATAGAGGAAAAGGCAGAGGTAGGGGTATAGGCAGCAAGGGGATTGGTAGGGGCAGGATCTGTGGACATCTCATGAGTTGATTGGTAGGGGCCAGTACCCTTTGGATGCCTAATTTGCATAGATAAATTGAGGGGGCTACGTTACTCTGGATATGTATAGAATGGTGATGGCTGCAGAGGAAATGTAACCTTATTGTTTAGGTTTGTTATTACAGCTGGGCTAAGTTTAGGCCTTGAATTGCCTGCTTATCTCAGGGCTCAGCTGTGGCCTGCCTGGAGGCTGGAGAGTCCAGGATATGCATGAGATTTACTGGGGCCTCAGACTCGTCTCAACTTCCTTCAGAAGGAGACAGTCCTGGAAGCCTGCCGGTCTCAGCAAAACCCTATCCTCCATTCCTCCTTGCAGGGTCCCACATCTATCCAAATGAGAGTCCTCCTTTTTTGTTCTTAATTATATTTTTATTCAACTAAAAAAGGAGTGGGTTTCCCAATGACTTTCTCATGACACCATTAGTTTTGGTTAGTCCTTCTACTCTCTCCATTCATCCATTGCTCTTCCCTGACCACACATTAATCTTTCTGTTCCCAGTATTCTGCACCTCTGCTGCCCCTTCACCTTAATCTCCACCCCCACCCTCCTTATGGCTGTAGTTTTCTATCTTGTGTTGGTCCAATCTTTCCTTGCTATGTCTTCTATTTGGAATGGGAATGTTTATTCTGTGCCATTGTGTGTTGTAAATATGTAACTTGTCTTTTATTTTACAGGGCTCACAGTTATGATACTGTCTCAAGTTTCAGATAATATTTTGGGCTTTTGATCAGTGTTAGGACTGGTAAAGGCTATGGGGACTTTTAATATTGGGCTAAATAATTTTACATCATGAGATGTTCATAAGTTTGTGGGCCAGGGTAGAATGTGTTAGTTTGAATGAAATGTCTCCTATAGGCCTATAGTGTTTTGAGTACTTAGTTCCCAGCTTTTGGCAACGTAAGAAAATTGTGGGGCCTTGGTGGAAGAGTTGTATCACTGGGGAGTGGGCTTTGGGGTAATATATCCCAACTTCAAGGACAGTAATTAGACTACTTTCTTCTAACTGATGTGGAGGTGTGCCCCAGGCTTCTTGCTCAGAGCCATCATGCTTCTCCTGTCATGATTAAACTTCCCCTCAAAACCATAACCTGACATAAACTTTTTCCTCCTGTGGTTTGAATGCAAATGTGTGTCCCCCATAGACTCGGGTATTTTTGATTAAACTTCCTAGTTGGTCTTTAGCAGGTGGAGCCCTGCTGTAGCAGACATGTCATTGGGGATGGATCTTGAGTCCAGCCCTACTAGGTGTGCCCTGAGTCAGCTTGTACTTGCAGGTCTTGGCTTTTCTCTCTCTGCTGTTGAATGTATGATGGAGTGAGCCAGCTTCCTCTACCATGCTAAAACTTCCCCTGGAATTTTAAACCTAAAATAAGCCCTTTCTCCCATAAGCTGCTTCTGGTTGGGTATTTGTCCCAACAATGAAAAGTTAACTGCAACTGCTCCCATGAGCTGCTGCTAGTTGAGTGTTTTGTCCCAGAAAAGAGAAGATAACTGCAACAGTAAGTCATGTACATCTAGAAAATCATCCATTTCTTTTACATTTTTTCAATTTGGTAGAATATAGGCTTTTGAAATATGTCTTTATGATAGTCTCAGTTTCATAGCTATCTGTTATAATGTCTCCTTTTTCACTTCTAATTTTATTGATTATGGTCTTCTCTCTCTTTATTTTGGTTAATTTAGCTAATAATTTGTTGATCTTATTTATAATCGCTTTGTTTGAACTAACAACAACCCGCCTGCTTCAGCCTCCCAGGTACTGGAATTAAAGACATGAGACACCACACCTGGCTTTTTCTTTCTTCTTCTACTACATGAGATCATTTTGCTGGGTGCAGTAGACTGGGCTGGCAGCTGTGATCTTTCAATATTTGAAATAGAGCATTCCCAGCCTTTGTGACTTTTAGAGTTTCTATTGAAAAATCAGCTATTCTATAGGCTTGCTTTTATATGTGACTTGATTTTTTTTCTCTTATAGCTTTCAGTACCCTTTCTTTGTTGTGTGTGTTTAATTTTTGACTATAATATTTTAAAAGGAATTTCTCTACTGGTTTTGTCTATTTGGTGTTCTGTGTGCTTCTAGATTTGGGACATTTTCTTCTATAATTGTCTTGAAAATATTTTCTGTGTCATTGCCCTGAAGTTCTCATTCTTCTGTTCACATGACTCAAACATTTGGTCTTTTCATGATGTCCCAAGTATTCAAGGGATAACATAGAGAGTGCCATAGAAAAGCTGGCACCCAAACCCACTAATGGCTGACCTGTGGGGCCCAGTAAACAGAGGGTACCAGAGAAAAGCCAACACCTAAGTCCACCTGAGACATCAGATACCTGAACTTAATGATACCCCCACAGAAAACTGTAGAGGCAAAAAAGGAAGGGTTTGTGGGAGTTTAGGTTAAAGGTAGGCTGAAGAGAGAAAGAGTTAAAGTTATAAAATAAGCTAATGTAGAACAGTCTGATCTCTCAGGAGGCTGAGCCACAGACACCTTACAAACCAGACCTACCTATGCTTTTTGAAAGAAAAGGGAAAGAGTATTAAAGTAAACAGAAACAAGAGAAAGAATATAAGGCAAGAACAATGGAGGACTGACTGGGCCTGCTAAATTACCTTGGATATTTGATAAAGAAGAAATAACTGTAAGGGGACAAAGCGCTGCCTGAAGATATAAGGTATTTGATTGGGCTGGTCTGATGTTTGGATTTCATCTCCCTGCTGGAGTTTCTTGATTCCTCTCCCCTCTGCTTTCTGCTCCTGACTTTGTTGCATGTTGTTTTTACCAATCAAGTTCTTCCCATGGAGGTTCTTAGAGCCACACCTGTATGAGGTCCACTTGTGGAGATAGCTGACTCTGTTCCAGGACCAAAGGATACCTGAAACAATCCCCCTCCCCCAGCGGCTGTTTCTGTGATTAGGCTAGGCACATAGGTTTTCAGTGGCTGGAACTTGTAGGCCATTTCTGACAGTTTCTGGGTTCCTCATTGGGACACCAAGGGCAGTCCTAGAGACCCCCTCTATAAGATCCTTAATGACACAGCTGAAGAAAAGACTGGTTTGTCAATAATGGCAGCAGCAGCTACCATTGCAGTGGTGGCAATGAGTCCAATCATGGGGCACGGTCTTTGGGGTGACAAACAAGTGGAAACAGGAGGAACAGCTGGCTCAGTGATACAATATTCTTGTTCCCTTTGTTTCCTTGACTATAATCAGCAACTCATGCAAATATGCCTTCTAAGTCTTCATCTTATCCAGAAGTCCTTTAATTTTCTTTTCTGTTTATTATTGTATGTTTAAGCCATGTTATTGACCATTCTTGTCAATATGGACACAAATATTCATATGTTGATGAGATTGTGTGTGCACTCACGCACACACGCGCGCGCACACACGCGCACACACACACACACACACACACACACACACACACTCAGGTAGATATTGAATTTAGCCAACGACTCTCAAAGTTTCTAAGAGAAACTGAAAATTAATTACACAGACATCTTCAAATGTGTTTTAATAGATGATTTGCTAACTCTAGGATGATTTTCAAATGGATTCTAGGAAAGAGCTCCAAAGGCCGTATTCTTCAGGAAGTGCTATTGATTGACAAGTTTGTCTTTTTATAGTGAGGTTGCTGGGCAGGTGACTCATCCAAGCCTGTCATCAGAGTGCTCCTCTTGGGACAGTGACTCATTCCAGGACAATGTTATTGCTTCACTTAATTGCCTTCTTTGAACTCTATAGATTCTAAGCATTATTTGATACTGTCACTGCTGTGGAAAAATGTGTCTTTTCTGACCCCAGGCTTCATTCACTGTGCTACAAAACTGAGTCCACAGGGCACTAAGAAATTACTTTCTGTTTCTTATTTCATTATATATTTTAACACAGGATCACTCACACATCTCTACCCTCTAATTCTCAATTTTAAAATTCATCACTGACTATGTTGCTACTGCTCCTTCTCCTACAAAGAAAAAAAATAATCTATTGATAAAAGCCACCACAGCCTGACCAGAAGTAACCAGAAGAAAGTGCCTTCAGACCAATGTGTGTTCTGACCCAGTCTGTTCCACACTGGGTCCAGTAGGATTATTTTGGGACTATTTCTGAGAGTGGAGAGGATATTATACACCCAGCATTCTCTCTTGGTTTCTGTGTCAGTGGTTGGCAGTGTTCCTTGGCAGAGGATCAAGGAAGCATGGCATGCTCTTAGTGAGCTAAGAAAACTGGTTGATGTCAGGGCTCATTCCCTAGGCACTACTTTCAGCAACATGCTCAATGCTGTGATCTCCCTTGCTGTTCCTTAAAATATATGATAGGGATACACATTTGAATCTACACCACAACCAAATCCAGTTAAAGTGATATTCCACCTAATATAAAACACTTTCAAGACTTCATTGACTACTGTTTGAGGTAAGGTTTGGTGTGATAGGATTTTGGTACCAGAAAGAAATTGGGACAATTCTTTGAGCTTCACTAGTGTTCCCAAGATCTTTTCCATTAGCACCTCAAATATTCCATTATGTTCACTCTTCCTCCATTGAAATATTTAGGATTTGAGAAAACTTCCAAGCATTATTATACTAATAGCCAAGGCCAATTATTTTACTCTCTCTTATACTCCACCAGGACACACAAAGCAAGGTGTGCTCTATCTTTCATATAGCCAGGGACTCTGGCTTTAAGCTCTTTTAATCACTGGCTGTGGATGCTGCAGACCTTGTAGAGATGCAGTCTGAGAAATCAACACAAGCCATGATGCTGCACAAACATGGAGGGATGAGATGTGCTCTTTCTGCTGGCCAGTCAGCTGTCGGGTCTGGTGATAGCCCTTGGGCTCTTTCTCAAGCAAACCTGAACTGTGACTTGATCTCTGACTGACTTCTTTTATTTTGTCCTACTATCTAATCAGTCACCCATACTGGCAATTCTTCCTCCAATGCTTTGTGTCACTTCTCTCCAACCATGAAGCTCCCTCCATGTCTCAACTGCATTGCTTTTGCTCCAATATTATTCCCTGAGTATACTTGATTCCAGGCTTTTCTTTGGAACCAGTAATGAATGATTGCTGCTTTCCTTGATTACTTTTCATGGCTTAAATGTACATACCTCAGCTCATACTATGACGGTCAGACCTCTCTGCAGAGGTAGCCCCTCCCCCTGAGTGGGAGGTGTCAAGTTAGAGCAACAACCTAGGTGCTAAAACTGATTGGTCAGATATGAACCAATCAGCTGTCTCTCTGACTCACCTGGGGAGGACTTAAAACTAGCTTCCCTAGAGAAAGCAGGCCCTCTTCCCCCACATGGCAATGGAGTAGAAAGATTGCTGAATTTCCAGGCCTTAGGAAGGTAAGGCTTACTCCCCCACCCCAGCTATTTGGGGGCAGGCTCCAGACTTTTTCTTTCATGAATCTCTCAGAAAGAGAGAAACATAAAGGGAGCTTTCTGTTAAATTTTCTTTGGCTGCTTATTTAGTTAAATAATATAAGTTCTGTTGAACTCTGACACGTGTTCTCCCCACACTGGAGAACTCTATAACTTCCCACATGGTGACTGGGAAATTTCCCCATCCAACTCCCCTTTTCCTAATTTACTTGTTGTTTTAATAAAAAAAGAAAAAGGAACAGGTCTGGGTCTGGCTGGAGTTTTCCCAGGGCCGCTTCTGTTCCCCGGTGCACCTGTGGGAGAGCTCGCCCTGGGGGCTGGGAAGAGGCGCTTGGGGCGCAGATCCAGGGCACCCAGTGGAGGCATGTCCAGCCGGCTAGCACCAGAGATGTACTGAGGACTGCTCTGGGGACTGCTCAGTGTCACAGCTCTGTGGGCAGCTCCTGAAGCTGGCACCAGGGCAATGTGACCACTGCAAGGGAGGGAGCTGGCATGCGAGGGAGGGAGCTGGCATGCTCAGAGCAGCAGCTGGTCGATGGTTGCGGCAGGTCCATTGGCTGGGGCTGCAGCGGGGACCCAAAACCGGGCACCCATGGAGGCATGTCCATGGGGAAGTGTTATAGCTCTGTGTGTGTTCAGCTCTGGAAGCATGGCTTCCTAGGGGAATTATAGTTCCCCATGTGTTATAGCACAGTAACGGGCAAAGACCCGGGGAAAAAGCATCCATGGCAAGAAGTCCCATGATAAGAAATCCCAATCACCTTTATTGTAGCAGCATTGTGGGTTAAATAGAAATTGAGGAAGAGGGAGGGAAAGAAATGGACAATGGAGATGGACAGAAATCAGGAACCTGTGAATACCTGTTTTGCATGTGGACATGAGCTTGGGCACGTATCAGATGGTGGGGGTAGTGGAACTGCCACCTTCTAGGCACAGCTGGGGTGTGAACCTGGGTCTATGTGGCATGCTTTTTTGGGGGTTGGGAGTCTCAGAGTTGAGGGTGGAGATAGGGAAATGCCTACCGGGGTTAGCCACTGGGGTTTCTGACCTCATTCAACACCCTCTTAAACTCTTTGTCCTCCGTGCCCTCCTTAAGCAAAACCAACATTTAATAAATTAAAATAAATGTGTAATTAAAATTTAATTCCATCCCAGTGTACAATTATCTGGCATTAGAGGACATGAACTAGGAGGAGGAGGAGGGGGAGGGAGATTCCAAAACTCTCTTTCTCACACTCTCTGTGTTTCTTACAAATATTAATTATCAGCAATCCATATCAATACCAATCCTACTAAGCTATACTTTGGCTCTTGACTTTCTCCCAAAGGTCCATGTGTAAAAGGACTGCTGTCCCACCTACAGCAGTATTGGGAAGTAGGAGAAACTTTAGGGAGAGAGCCTAGTGAAAGGAGCTTAGCCATTGGTATCATTCCCTTGAAGGGATAATTGGCAGCCCAACGACTTTGTCTTTTTTTGTTTGTTTGTTTTGTTTTTGCTTTGATTTCTGGCCACCAAGAAGCAAGCAGCTTCCTCTGTCACTCCTGCATATTTCTGCCTTACCACAGGGTCAAAGCCAATAGAACCAGACAACCATGGACTAAGAACTCTGACACTATGAACCGAAATAAACCTTTCACCCTTTATGTTGACTTATTTTACGTGTTATGGTAATAGAGAGATAACACACACCCAGTCTGATCTAACTACTCAATCTTATTTCTTTCCTTGTCTACAATGTGGACTCTGTGTTGGAATTCCTTCTCACATCGGAAGTGTTTGCATAGCCAGCTTTCTCTTTAACCACTGCTTCCCTGAATCTCTCCAGCTACCCACAGACATCTGTGCCACTCCTTGAGAGTAATAAAAGGAGCTTTCAGACACTGGCCACCCCTGCTGTTCACCGGTCTCATCTTCCACTTTTGCCTGCCCACTTGTTAAGTATTTCCTTGCCTTCGACAGCAAGACCATTCTTTGTGCTACAGTTATAATAATCATATCCTTCACCTCAACATTGTCCTTTCAGTTTCATCTTCTTGCTCCCACTGCTAGTACTTTACTGAGGTAGCCACAGAAGCATGCAGGTCCCAGTCCTGCTTTCTGCATCCTTTACACATGACAGCATTACTTGGATCACCTAGGGTTTGCCTGGTCTCTAAATCTTGGCTATGCCCTTTTCTGGTCAGTAGCTCTCAGGTGCTACTCTTTTTACCGAGATGAGTAGCACTTCCTTTAATTACATCCCAATTGTGTCTGTACTGCAATAACAAAATTCAGATTTCCCCCTCATTGGGTTTACCTTTCTATTTCAGTCCCTACAGAGCTCCTCTCCTTCAAAACCATGGTACTTGTGGGCAATACAAACTTTGGTTATTGTTGGAGACATAGCAAGTATATTCTTTATATATATATATATATATATATATATATATATATATATATATATATATATATATATATATATATATATGTACTTGAGGGGAATCGTGTGTTAGGAACTTTGGGGGATAAAGGCTACCTTGCTCTAAGTGAGAATGTGGTTAAGAATAATGGCATGACTGACAAGCAAAGGGAAATATTCTTTACACCAGCCTTCCTAAGCTGAGGCTTTATCTGCACCTCAACAACCTGTACCTATCTCCAAGAGTCTCTTTTACATGACACCAAATTCCACCAAAGCTACTTTGCTACAAACTTCTCTTGCCACTCCAAAAATCTAACATCTTTATTGTAAGGCTTTTTCCTATTAGCTTCAGCCTCATCTCTTACTCCTGGCCCTGGTATTCCTGACTTACTGAAACATACCTCTACCCAGACAAACCCAGAACTGAGTGATTCTGTACATTTGCACATGCTCTGCCTGAAGCAGAATTTATTGTATCATTTTCAACATTCAAGTTAAATATCCTTTCTTGTGAAGTTTCCATACTCCTAGAGATCTATTTATTCTCTTGCCATTTGTGCTGTCCTTTACCTCCAGGGACCAAAGATACATGGTATTAACACAGTTTCTGAAGTGTGGGTATGAAAGAAATGAAGTAGGCTATGTGAGGAAGGAATAGGGCCTAAAGCCTATATAGCCCCCTCAAGATGTAAGCAATGTTTTTTGAAACATGCATAGAGCTAGTCACTTAAAAATAGGGTTTCATTTTCAAATAAGTGAGGGTATTCCTTATCTATAGTTCTAATCTAGGAATGTTAATAGTATACAACAGTATATGAAAATCTCTCTAAATTCTCAAAGAAAACTGCTTAAAGATTACTATATATCCTTCACATTTGATTACCTCACAGTCAGTGCTGAATAATACACTGAGAGTAGGTTTGGGATCCCCAGAGAGAGATACTTGTAAGTAATTTTGGATGATTAGGGAAGAGGCACCAGGTCTGACATAAAGCAGGGGTGGTGGTCTTGGAAGTGGATGAAGCTATTGAGAGTCAGGGTTACTCATCTCAGGGTCACTGGAGGCTGGACACGAGCATTTCTGCAGCTGTTCAAGCATGTGCAGGAGGCAGCAGTCTCAGCTGCTGCTCTGTTATTCTGGCAGAGAATTTCAGGCTCCAAAAGAGAGCTGCCAAGCATAGCTGGGCCCCAGTCCTTGAAGAGGGCTAGCAGAGGGCTATTAGTTACCAGGAAATTAGCAGGAACCCAGGAACTCAATCTGAGGTACAAAGTTAAAAGAAAAATGCAACAAGGCATACAAGGAGTTGGACAGGTCAGGATTTTGGAGCCAGAACAGGACCTGCCTGGGCACAAAGGGGGCAAAGTAGACTGCTACAATCTTTGAGGACAAATTCCCTAGGAACATCAGTGGGACACCCTTTTTGTTCTGAACAAGTAGCCATTTGGCTGCAGCCCAAGAAGGTTAAGAACATCCAGAAATAAGTGTGAAACAGCAGGCTGAGACCATGGCATGGAAGTTTGAGGAAGCTGTACTTAGAAGGTCCCTTTTGTAACTGTGCCTGAAGGCTTGGGGCAAGAAAAACAATGACCCTGAAAATAACAAGATAAGAGTCACAATACTCTGGGTAGGTGACAACAAGGGACAGGTGGGAAGTTGGAGAGATTCATATATATGTTAACTATTCAAGTTAATTGCTAATTATTAGTTTTGTTCTTTTAAAATATCTTTATTATGAGTAAGTTTATACATTGTATGAGGGAATCTTGTGACTGTGTCCCCTTTTCCCTCCTCTCTGTTCCCTACCCACTGGGGTACTTCCTCGGTGTGAATTCTGAATCTGTCCATAGGATAGGGGTATGAACTGCACCAGAAGTAACCAGGTTTTTGTTGTTGTTTTTTTTTCTTCCCCCTTGTGTATGTTGCTGAGGGGGGCAATGTCTCTGGATATTCGCCCCCACTGTGGCTCTTACATTCTTTCCGTCCCCTCTTCTGCTCAGTTCCCTGAGTCAGTTTTGAGTGTGCTTTGTTGTTGAGATCTCAAGTGTCTCTGGATCTTTGCCCTGGGTTGTGATGGGTATTGTTGGTGTCTGTCTCCATTGACCTTTCATGGGTTAATAAGACTTGCTGTGGTGATTGGTCTCCTGGTTGTCTCTTCACTTTCTCATAGGTTTCATTTGGGTCCTCTGTGAAGGCTAGCTGTGGTTTGTCTCCTGCCAGGAT
>PVHP010007679.1:0-55564 GCA_004024765.1 Zapus hudsonius | reverse complement strand
GCATGGTGCATCTTTTCTTGGGAGCCCAAGAGTATGGGATCCGGTGCATATCGCCCTGAATCCCTGGTTCCAATCAAGGGTTCCCCCTCACTGAGTGGAATATTTGGCCAAATTTAATAGCTGTTGATTGTCTCCCCCAGGCCCAGGCTCCTCCATTGCACAATTGCTCCTTTCTTGGTTTCCGCATCTGGCTTTTTATGGGTACTAGGAAATTGGATCCAGGCCATTAAGCTTTGCAAGAAAGCACCTTGAACTGCTGAGCCATCTCTCCAGCCCTGAAATTATCTTGATACTGGTAAGATGTTGAAGGCATGAAAAAGAAAGTGGTCAGGGCCAGATCAGGAAACTAAGGAATGCTTTGAGGAAGAGAAATTTAAGCACCCCTGTCAATTTAAGAAGAGAGGAATTTGTGACCATCTATTTACAAGAAAAGTCTTATCAAAGAAAAGAATGATACTCAGCTTTCTGCATTGCCTGCCTCAGCTTAAGGTAATATCTTTTACTGGGAGACATTAGAGGGATGTTAAGAAGAGAAAGTATCAGATAAATAGCATTAGACAAGTTGAGTTTGAGGTTTCTTTGAAATATAATGATGAAATCTTCAATGAACAGTTCTGATCTCAGGAGAGAGGACTGACCTGGACACTTGGGTCTAAACCCAGCATGCTTATGTTGGGATCAGATGAGCCCCTGTGCTTCTCTCCCACACAGAATGGCTATAGGGATGGTATCAGGAAGACTGAGTTGTAAGGATGGTGTCCCAGAGAGAATCAGGGTATAGGAGAGAAAAGTGGTATGCTTTCAAGAACCCTGTGGCTCATTTGTTTTTGCCTGTGTGTGGTATTGTGTGCATGTTTGTATGCATATTTGTGTGTTTAGGTTCATAGATATGTTTCTGTGAAGGCCAGGGATTGATATTGGATGTTTTCTCAATTGCTTTCCATGATATATTTTTGGATACAAGGTCTCTCATTGAATCTTAGAGCTCAAAAACTCAGCTAGACTAGTTAGTCAGCAAGCCCTAAAGATCTTTCTATCTTCACCTCAGCAGTGCTGGGATGTGTTGCCACACTCAGCTTTTATGTGAGTGCTGGGAATCAAACTCAGGTTCTCATGTTTTTATGTCAAGCATTTCCCCCAGCCCCTCTGTGACCTATTCTTAGAGCACAATTGCCATAATAATATTCTTCAAAAATAAAAAGGTACTGTCAACATAATTCAAATTATTATATTTGATTGCATTTCATTAATATTTCGAGTGAATATATAGGCTACAGGAAGACTTGTTAAAACTTCCACTTCTTTCCCATTTGTCTCCCTTTAATTATATACTGCTTCTTCAACACATCTGCATGTCCTCAAAAGCTTTCCTCTATCCTGGTCTTCACAATATTTTTCTATCTCCCTTATACTTTCTCCTTATTCTATACCACACCATCTTCCAAGAGTAAGTCTCCTGAGGAGGGAAGAAGTTTCTCTGGAGGATAGAAGAGCAGGAGAATTTACTAACAAAGTCAGAATCCCTTTTGAGGCCAAAAGGAGGGAGAAGGTTGACAGGACTTATGTATTAATGTTTTGTTCCTGTTTTAGTGGAATCAAAAGCCAAGCTGATCCTCTAAATAAATCATGCATGCAAAGAGGCTTAGCAGAAAGCAAGGATCTGGGTTCCAGGAAGGATGCAAATCAAATGAGAGAATGTTCTAAGCTATGGGTCCAAGGTTCTGCCCAGAGAATATCTCAGAGCTGCAGGGAATAGCAGCAGCAGCTTGTCCACTTCTAGCAGTCTCTAGCACAAAGGCAGGGAAATAAAATGTGTGCTTATAAGGTCTGGACATCATCAAATCAAGTACCTTACTCTAGTAAGATAAAAACAAGTCAGGACAGCAGCTTAGGAAGCTGGTTGAGTCAGTGGAGGATTCCACCTTGTCAGGAAGGTGGAAGAGTTTGTGGTATCTTGGGGATTATGAAACATTAAACATTTTTCTTCGATATTTTTATCTACAATTTCATACATGTACATAATCCTCTTTTTTGACATGATTCCCTCCCATCACCTTATCTTGTTCCTCCCCAATCTCCCTTCCACTGATCCCTTTGTTTCCAGCTAGTCAGGTTCTACTTTGATGACTTTTTTTCTCCTCCATCATCCATGATGTAATGTTGATTGGATCAATATGTGAAATTATAACTACAATGGCCATATCATATCCAGAAGGAAATGTTTTTAAAGAGACAGCATCAAATGTCTCATGATGATCAAGTCTGTTAAGGAAAGGTAAGTAGCCATTGGTCCTGACAATTGGGAACTTTCAGGTGGCCTTGAAAAGGCAACATTAGCTGGGCGTGGAGGCAGAGGCAGGAGGATCGATGTGAGTTTGAGGCCAGCCTGGGACTACATAGTGAATTCCAGGTCAGCCTGGGCTAGATTGAGGCCCCATCTTGAAAAACAAAAATAACAACAACAAAAAAGTCATCTTTAGTGGAACCCAAGATTGACAGCAGTGTGTTCATCGAGTAAATGATGAGAAATTCTAGACATAGGAACAATGCTTTACAGGACAATGGCAAGAGGAGTTCTCTCTCTCCCTCTTGCCTACCCTTCTCTTTCCTTCCCTTCTCTTCCCTTCCTTTTCCTTTTTTCTTCCCTTCCCTTTCTTTTCCTTTTTCCTTTCCTTTCCTGTCTTCCTCCTTTCCACATGTTTGAACCAAATGCTTTTTTTTTTTTTTTGAGGTAGGGTCTTGCTCTAGCCCAGACTAACCTGAAATTGACTATGTAATCTCTGGGTGGCCTGGAATTTATAGCAATCATCCTACCTCTGTCTTCCAAATGCTGGGATTTAAGTTGAGTGCCACCACACCCTGCTTCTATACCTGATTTGTATGCAACTGGAAGAAAACATACTGAGTCTCAAAAAGTATTTGGAGCCAGGCATGGTGGTGCATGTCTTAAATCCCAACACTCAGGAGGAAGAGATAGGAGTATTGTCATGAGTTTGAGGCCAGCATGAGAATACATAATAAATTCCAGGTCAGCGTGGGCTAGAGTGAAACCCTACCTGGAAAAAAAATTAGGTATAGAGATGCTATCCTTAGATGCTTTGGAATGGCAGGCAGAAGCAGGTGAAGTACTCAGTAAATATCAGTTCAGTTCCCCAGTTAGGGGGTAAAGGTTTTCGTATGGCAAATATGCAGCTGTGACTTTCCAGTGGGAAGATGTGCTTTCTTTTGAGGGAGTTAATATTAAGATCATGAAGATATAAAATGGCTGATTTTAAGTCAAGTTGTCAGGTGGTATTGTTTGGTTACTGGACCTGGTATTGTGACTGACATTGAAAACCTGATGGGAGTAATCAAATTCTTGTCCTACAAAAGCCCAAGGAGACAAAAACATTCCCAGCAGACTCTGTCCTCTTTCCTGTCATACCTTTCATTCTCTAAAAAGTAGTAGGCTGGTATATTCTGGGAACATGCTCACGAAATGTCCAACACCAGAGATCCTTGATTATAGATTAGGCAGAAATTCTTTTTTTTCTTAGAAAAGAGATCTGAATTTAGATAAGGCAGAAATAAGAGCCAGAGAGCAAGAGTTCGAATGAGCCATTTGTCCTCTTGCTTGGCTAAGAAAGCAAAGCAAGCTTCCGGCAGCTCGAGTCCAAGCAGGAAAGGGTGAAACAGGAAGGTTGACCAAAGACATGTGGAGAAGGATACGGATGTGTTACTTCTTGAAGTTGCAATGTTTGTGTAAGATTTCAGGAAGAAACCCACATGTGAGCCAGAGCTCACCTTGGGGATTAATTTTTATTTGAACTGGGAGCACAGATATTGCATGTGTGTGAGTGTGGGGTAGCTCAAAGGGGAAGGGAAGGAAGCTAATAACTGTTGAGTCCCTACTCTGTGCTGACAGCTTAATATTTCTCATAAATTCACAAGTCAACATGATGTCTTCTGTAAGATTCTCTTTATTTCTGAGAGAAAAAGATTCAGGGCTCAGAGCAGTGCCCTAGTTTGCACACGATGACCACACACTGTGTGCTCAAACATGCATTGTAAAGACAGTAGAGCAGGCTGCGGTCCCAGCACTGACACCAGCTTGGATAACTAGTTAGGAATAATAGTACCTGTGATGGTCCACTTAAAAAAAAAAACATTTATTGTCACTAATTAGATACATTGTCTGAGCAAATCTTGTGATGATACCCCCATTTCCCTCCTCCCTGTCCCCAACCCACTGGGGGCCCTCCTCAGTGGGCCTGTTGGACCAGTCCAAGGGCTAGGGGAATTATGAATTGTATGAGAGGTAGCCAGGTTTTTTTCTTTGTGTGTTATTGCTGAGGGAGCAATGACTCTGGATATTCTCCCCCACCATGGCTCTTATAATCTTTCCGCCCCCTCTTCTGCTCAGTTCCCTGAGTCATGGTCAGTGAGTTTTAAGTCTGTTTTATTGTTGAGATCTTAAGAGTCTCTGGACTTCTGCTTTGGACTGTGTTGGGTATCCTCGGCGTCTGTCTCCATTGTCCTTTCATGGGTTATCTGAGCTGCTATGGAGTTAGTTCTCTTTCTCATCTCGCCACTTCCTCAAAGGCCCATATGAAAAGTTAAGGGTGGTTCATCTTGTCCCTGGTGTCAGCCATCATCCCATGTCTTGGTGGTGAAATTGGGTTGTCCACAGTTCTCGCTACCTTCTGAAAAATACAAACAGAATCCAAAATGGAGAGAGATTAGTATAGATTAAATGAGACAAACATTGTTAATTTGGCGAGATTCTAATGGCTGTGGCCTCTCTGTAGATTTCTGGTTAGTGGGAATTTAGCCTTGGAACCTAGGTTCTCCATAAGAGTTTGCCATGATTTCCAGTTTCAGTTTTATGTCAACTGGGCCAGACTGCTATCTCCAGTTAGCCCATCAGAACACTATTCTCAGTGTTTTAAATATGCTTTGTAAGTGTAAATCCGTAATCTTTTAACGTTAAGTAAGAGTGAATGTTGTAGGCAATCCAGTTAGACTTCATTCAATCAATTTGGAAGGACTTAAAAACAAGGCTAAGGCTTGAATGAAGAAATAATCCTACCTGTGGACAGTTGCTTTACTCAGTGTCCCAAATCTTAGTCTGCCATTCCTGATGGCCTGCCCTATGGGTCTCCCAAGCGACTTCTAAAACACACAAACCTAGTGCTTAAAAAATAATCTATGTGTGAATTTATAACAAACTCTTTGCAATATGCATGCATATATAGCTGATTGTGTTTCTTAGGTGGAGTTGCTACAGTACTGCCTTTGTATGCATTATGAAGATTAAAAACAGCATATGGGAAACAATCAACTCAGATCTAGGAACATTAAAAAAACATTTAAAAAGGGGTGGCTACTGTTATGACAACTTGGCAAACACCAAGTTGAACCTGCATCTAGTTGGCTTTCAAACCTAACTTGTCACCCAACACAGGTTTGGTTAATAACTGTAGTTTCCACCCTAACTCTATCACTTATTCAATGTAATCTAGAATAAACTGCAACTCCCATGTCCTAGCATCCTTTTAGCTAAATGAGGGACTTACGTGCCAAATAACTTTTGTATAAACTCTTTCAGCGCTGATGTCCTCTGGGTCAGTTTTGATATAACTTATCAGATTTTTATAAGGTCTTGTCTACTTCCTCCAGCCAGCAGACAAGATCTATTCCATTACTGGTACATTCAAGGCTGCTCCTACTAAATGGCCCTCTAATTACTGGGTGGTTTATGGCTTGAAAATGCAAACTAAGTTTAATATTAACCTGGGCAAACTAATTTAGTAAGTGGTTATAGAGCTCCTGTCTGTCCCAGACGACGGGCCAGAGAGCACATAAAGGAACATTCCATATGATCCCTGCCCTTAGGAAGCATAAGGAGACACTCAACTATCAGACACTATGCGGGAGTATATAATTAGGTTTAAGCATTACAAAAGTTGAGAGTAAGGAGACAAGACCACCCGGAGCTGGAATAACCAGAAAGGCATGATCCAAGAGTCAGGAATTTAGATAAAGAGGATGCTAATTCCAGAGGTGAGCAAGAAGTAACTTCTTCCACTGGTCCTGTGAATCATGGACTAGCCAGTGGGAGAGACCAGGGAGCTCTGTGTTGCTGGTTGGCTTTGCTGCTATGTATGATTGAGCAGATGAGGAGGCCTTGTGATTCCAGACTTCTTTCTCTCCCATTCCTTGAGAAGCCCTTGCCAACTCTCATTGATCTGTGCAAGGACGAGTGTGCACTGGGAGTTTACTACAACACATTTTGTTCACATGCATACCTGCGGATGTCATGATGGTACATTTGGGAACCCCCATGTAAAGTAATTTATTTTAGGCAGAGTCTTCCATATTGCTTAACCCACAGAATATGTAGAGCTTTCCATAAAGCAACAAGAAATGAAGAATCAGCATTCCAGTATACTGGCAGAATATGAGGAAATTTCTTTTCTGAAGGGCTCAGTAGCATGACAACTCCAATAATGGTGATTCTTATACTATGGATATTGCTTGATGTTTGATGTCAGTCCAAACCCACCCTCTGCTCCTACTCTCTGGAAACTGTTGCTTAAGTCCTACCAGCAGGACTTCTCATTCAGAGCCTTTGATAGAAACACTGCCAAAGCTTGCTGGAGCGGAACAAAAACACAGTGGGTGTGGGCCCAGGAAATTTATGCTCGAGTGGCAAGCAAACACCAAAAGGATTAATTTTACAAGCTCGCCTTTGAGATCAGATAAAGGAAGTTTTTCTTTTTAAAGACAACATTCATTTTTATCAGTTTAATAACTAGCTCTTAGAGACATTGATAGTCATCCTTTAATGGGCAGAAACAAAGAAGCCTTATTAACAGTAAAACTTAAATTGTTCTCTAATCTTACTTATTTCATTGCCATTTTCATGATGATCTTTTGCTAAATAAGTCTAAAAAAATACTTGGTGGTATGTGCAAACAAGCCAGAAATTCTCAAGACTGTGGTTTAATAAAAGCAAATAAGCAGGATTTACAAAATAATTCAGAATTCTGAAAGAGGCAGTGTTTGAAGTGTAAATATAGATTTCTGCAAGCAAGAAGCTAATAATCAGAAGTCAACATGCATAAGGATCACTATAAAGATTGGAAGTAGAAAATGTATCCTCTAGATTCAGAAAACTTTGCTAGCCAGTTGAAAGAGAATTCTGCCCATGGAGTTCCAATCTGACAATTATTGAGCTTTATATTCCAACAAATTTCTATAAACATATACTGAGCCCCAACAATATGCAATGAATACACTCAAAACAACTACACTTCACTAACACATTCAGTCAGTGCATATTCACCAAGGCTTATACTGTGAGTGGTTTGTTTAATGCACTGTACATGTGCTGGTTTTGCCTATCTAGTCTATTTTCACTTCAAGTAAAAGTATGTGGTTGTTTGGATTAGTCATTTCCCATAAACTTACATGTTCTGAATGCTTGGTTCTCAGTTGGTGGTAATTAGGAAGTAGAGTCTTGCTGTCAGATGTGTGTTGTTGGGATGGGTTTATGGGTGTTCTACTCTTGCCATTGTTTGGTTTATGCTCATGCTATGGTTTTCTACACGCTGTGGTAATGGCCAGCCTCTGCTCATGCCACATTTCCCCTAATATCATGGAGCTGTTCAAGTCAAAATAAACAACTTTCCTCCCATCATCTGCTTTTGAGAGGGTGCTTTATCCCAGCAATGGAAAAGTAACGACAACACAATATCTGAGTTTTTCTCTGGGTAGCCATTCTTTCCCATACCACAGCTTATGTTCTGTGGAATTGACCTTACCTTCTTGGCTCCAGGGGTACTCCAGTGATCGTGACCTGCTCAGCTATTCTCTGCTCACAGTGATGGTTTTAGGGATGAGTATGAATATAGATTGAAATAGATATGGGCAGGATGATAAAAGCCAGGCAAAAGAGATTAAATTCTGGATTTCTGTTAGAAAACTGGGCAAGAGGAGCTCTCTCCCCACAGATTGCAATGGTGAGGGTGATGGGCTGAAATGCTGATTAGGAAACAGGTGCAGAGCAAGTCTTGGTGGTGGTGCTGGTTGTCCTCCGCCTGCTAAGTTCTTCCCTTTTCTCTCCTCTACTGGTTGATAAATGGACTCTTCCAGCCAGCCTTCTGCACTGGCTTCCGGGCATGGGGGAGTACTGTCAGCAGGAAGGAAAACGTGTTTCTTAAAAACTTCCTCCTGTATGGATTCTGTAGGATGGGCATGTTTCTCCAAAGAAGACCACAGCTGCTGTTTCCAAGACTCTCTCAATCTCCAGGTTCTGATATATACTCTTGCTTGGCTCGTCGGGTGCTTGAGATGACACCAGTGTTCTACTATCACTTGAGATGACTCCCGTGTTCTCCTGTCACTTGAGATGATGCCAGTGTTCTGTCACTTGAGGTGGAACCCATGTTTTATTATTACTTGCTTTAGCACATCAGTGTCCCTTGAAATTTTCCATAATCCTGACCTTATCTTAATAAGTAGTTGTCTTTTTAAAACCCAGATGGAGGTGGGAAGAAGAAGGTGTTCTGTGGAAGGGGAACTGGGAAGGTAAATAAGAAAAGGTAATGGGAGAAGATTATGATCAAAATATATACATGTATAAACACTGCTGATTTAAGAAAAGGAAAAAACCCTTCAGATGAATGCAGCCATCTTTCCCACTAAAAACCTGGCAGATACAATGTCAGTAGCTGAGTTCTGGATCCAGGGGTTTTTAAGGGTAATCTTGAACCAGGGAATTTCCATTTCCTTAGGCTGTTTGAGTTCTTTTTATTTATTGCTTACAACTGGAAATTCTAATATAGTTTGTTAGGTTCATCTGATATAATTGAGTCGCATTAGATTTTTTTTAATAGAAGGTATAATTTGGGTTGCCAGTTTCATATCTTTAAGTCTTATGTCCTGGTACTCAGAATGTGACTGTTCGGAAACAGGGTCTTAAGAGGTAACGAGGTTAAAATGGAGTCATTACAGTGAGTCCATAAAAAGAGGAGTTTAAGACACAGGCATGTACAGAAGGAAGACCATCTGAAGACACAGGGAAAAGGTGACTGTCCATCAGACAAGGAGACAGACCTTAGAAGAAATCAGTCCTACCAATATCTTGAATTTAGACATTTAGCCTCCAGAACTGTGAGAAAATCAGTTGCTGTTGTTTGAGCCACATGACCTCTGGCCCTTTATTACAGCAGCCCTAGTAGACTCAGAGGCTCATTACAGACTTTAGCAGAAGTCAAGAGATGGGCTGTCATCTCCAGCTCTTGGGCAAGCACGGTTTCTTAACTGATGTGTCTTTGGCTCCATTTACCTTTGGTACATATTACCCATTCTTCTATATTTTCTAGTCCACAGGAATCTTATCTAATTGGTGTGATTAACTGCCCCAAATACAACTAGAATGAGACCTTTGTAGGTACTCACTACTCAGGAATAAGTTGCCATTGGCTCATATGCTCACATCTACCTCTACTGGTATCTGTTATGTATAAGGAGTTCTATGTAGATTCCTTGTGTTGGAGGTGACAGCGTGTAAGAGATGACGAACACAGCTGGCATTTGGCAATTCCAGCACTTGGTCTCTCAGATGAGTGGCATTAGTAATTACATGAAAGCATCAATATCAATGTTTGTGGCTTGAATGTGGAATGTCCCAGTTGGTCCTTGCTTTTGAACATGCTGCCAACAGCTGGTGGTGCTGTTTTGGAAGGCTGTGGAGCCTTTAGGAAGCAGAGCTTTAGTGGAGAAAGGTGTCATTGGTGGACGACCTTAAGGTTTTTTTAGCCAAGCTATGTACTTATTTTTTTTTATTAGCAAATGCAGTAGTTTGAATGGAAATGTCTCCCATAGGCTCATGTGTTTTGGATACTTGGTCTCCACCTGGTGGCAATTTGGGAGGTGGAGTCTTGCAGGTGTAGGTGTGATGCTGGAGGCAGGCTCTAGGGTAATATAGCCCAGCTCTAAGCTCGGTAGATAGAAGACTTCCACCCAGATATGTGTGTGACAGCTTCCTACTCATCCCACACTGTCTCCACCATGATGAAATTTTCCCTCAAGACTATAAGCCCAAAATAAACCCTATCTTCCCATAAACTGTTTCTGGTCTGGTATTTTTTGTGTGTGGTGGTGATGGGGGGTGTTTTCTAGGAATGAGAAGTTAAATGCAACAGCATACAAGAAGTAAGGTTTTGTTACGGAATTTTTAAAGTTTGTTTTTGCCTTTTCCCGTCCCGCCTTTTCTTCACACCCCCTTCCATCCTGTGCTCTTCTTCCCCTGGTAAACTCCTTTCTGCTTTCATTTTACATGTGTCCTTTTGCCCTCCCCACTTTCGCTATACCTCTTGTTTCTCCTGTGGTCTCCTATCTACTCTCACAGCTTATACTCATTCTCACACTCCCTTATTTACATGTATACAAAAATTAAAATTTAGGACCTGCATGTGAAAGAGAACAAGCAATTTTTGTCCTTGAGTCTGGGTCACCTCAATATAATGCTTTCCATACCCATCCATTATCCTTCAAATTTCATAATTTTATTTTTCTTTATAGCTTTGTAGAATTCCATTGCATACAGGTACACTGCTGGAGGTAGGACAATACTGAACCTCAGGACAAAGACAGCATGGTATTGGAACAAACAGACATGTAGACCATTGGAATAGAATAGAGTACCCAGAAATAAACCCACACAGCTATGGTCATATAATTATCAACAGTAACATCAAAAATGTACTGTAGGAAAAAGACAGGCTATTCAGCAAATGCTGGCAAAATTGAATACCCATCTGCAGAAGAATAAAATTACATCCGCAACTGTCACAATTGCACAAAAATCAATTTAAAATGGGTCAAAGACCATAATTTAAAACTTACAATGCTGAAACTGCTAGAGAAAGACAAAGGGAATGCACTTTATAAGTTAGGCAAGAACTTTATAATTCCATTAGCACATGAAATAGTCCCAAGAATCAACAAATGAGACTATATAAAATTTTTTTCTGGGCTGGAGAGATGGCTCAGCCATTAAGGCATTTGCCTGCAAAGCTGAAGGACCTGAGTTCATTTCTTCAGTATCCATGAAAAGCCAGATGCACAAGGTGGCGCATATGCCTGGAGTTCCTTTGCAGTGGCTACTGGCCCTGGCCACCCATCCTCTCTCTGTCTGCCTCTTTCTCTTTCTTAATCTCTCTCAAATAAATAAATTAAATATTTAATTTTTTTCTATGTACAGCAAAGGAAACTATCACCAAAGCAAATGGATAACCCATAGAATGGGAGAATGTCTCTGTATTTTATTTTTACTGTTTTTAAATTTTTCATTTTATATGATACAGTGTTACATAAGGACATTTTCATCAAGTTTTATTTCACTGTTTCTACTATACCTCTCTACTATTCCTTTCCTTCATCCTCTTCACAGTAGCTTCTTTTTCCTAGTCAATTTTTTTTTGTTTTGTTTTTTTGAGGTAGGGTCTCTAGCTCAGACTGACCTGGAATTCACTGGAGTCTCAGGCTGGCCTCAAACTCACAGCAATTCTCCTACCTCTGCCTCCCGAGTGCTGGTATTAAAGGCGTGCGCCACCATGCCTGGCTCTCCTAGTCAGTTTTGCCCCTACATTTTCATGTCATATATACATGCATGATTTTATGTATCTGTTAAAAATCTAGGAACCCCATGTGAGAGAAAACATATTTTCTTTCTGGGACCACCTTAATTCACTTATAATTATCTCCAGGTGCATCCACTTGCCTACAAATGACCTAACTGTTCTTTACGACTGAAGACAAATTCATTGTGAGTACATATACATATCTTCTTATCCATTTCTACTGTTGGACACCTAGGTTAGTGCTATAACTTAGGTATTGTGAATTGTGTGGTAATAAACATTGATGCACATGGATCTTTGTGGTATGTTGACTTATAGACCTTTGGATAAATACCCAGGAGTGGTATAGCTGGATCACATTGTAGATTTTTTTTTTAGTTTACTACGAACCTCCCTATTGATTTCCATAGTGGCTGGACTAGTTTACATTTCCACCAACACTGCATAGGACTCTTCTTTCCTTGCATCCTTGTTGGCATTTGTTACTTGTTTTCATGACTGTCATTTTGACTGGGGTGAGATGGGAGAATCTCATTGTAATTTTAATTTTTGAGTTAGATTTTGTGCAAAGCGAGAGATAAGGATCACTTCATTCTCCTGCAGGAGGAGATCTAGTTTTCCCAGCACCATTTGTTGAAGAGGCTATGTTTTCTCCGATGTGTATTTTTGGCATCTTTGTAAAAATCTTGTGGCTAAGGCTATGTGGGTTGATGACTGAGCCCTCGGGTCTATTCCACTGATCCATGTGTCTGTTTTTGTACCACTATCATGCTATTTTTGTTACTATGGCTCTTTAGTATGACTTGAAATCAGGTATTGTGATAGCCCCAGCATTATTCTTTTTATTCACAGTCCTTTGACTATCCATGAGTCTTTTGAGCTTTTGTATGAATTTTGAAATTGCCTTTCTATTTTTTTTGTGAAGAATGGCATTAGCATTTTAACAGGGATTGCATTAAATCTGTTGATCAATTTTGTAAAGAGAACCATTTTCACAGTATTAATTCTAGTCCATGAGTATGAAAGGATTTGCTACCTTCTAGTGCCTTTTTTCAATTTCTTCATTTTCTTGGTTAGGTTTATTTCAAGTACTTTTTAAGGCCATTTTTATGACTTTTCCTCTTAGTGCCATCGACTAGTGCTCAACTCTTCAGGTATGCTACATGAAATGGAAGGAATAAAGAACAATATCTTCTGTCTTCTGCTCCTGTAGCAAGAGAGTCTTAAAATGATATCTCATGAAGTCATCTTCTCCTATCTCATGGAAGAATTGTTTTCTTCTAGTTTCTTGAACTTTAAAAAACAAAATCATCTTACATTTCCTTAATTCAGTCAATCATTTTATTTTATTTTTTTACTATTCTCCCAATTTGCAGTATCTTTTCTTTTATTCTAACTTCTGGTACTGAAATGGGAAAGGGTCAAGTGAGCTTAGGACTTTAGTCTCACAATTTGTGGCGCTGATACAAAGCATCATTCATTTCTCTCAGAGATCATTTTCCCCATGGCAGAGTTAGAGGTGATGATGGAAGATTGGCGGGGGAGGAAGAAGTTGGTTTTCAGGCCTCCTCTGCTGACAAGTAGCCTTGTTCAGCAGAATATTTACCCAGTAGAACTTCAGAATTATCACTGAGTAATCAGTGACTACTTCCTTTTGGAACAGGCTGTTTATCTTTGTGATTCTATGTCTTTTCCACTACTGTACGTCTAATAAAGGCATTATTTAGCAAATGTGCCCTAGGTCTCTTCAGCATGTGGAGGGAGCATCGTAGCCTCTCCACGGATGATGGGATAGCCAGGGGTGGTGTAGACTTTGGGTGTGTTTGTACTATTGGACTTGACCTCTTGACTTTTGGTGCTCCCCCACCCCCATCATTAAGGAGAGCTGACCCAGGTACCCAGTGTTACTTTAGCTTAGGTCCCAAGGTGAGAGACTGATGGGACAGAGCCCAACCTATAGGATTGGCATAGGTGACTTAGCCAGCCTGTGGGTAGGATGGAAATATTTGCTATGACAAATCATTGAGAACTTGTCATGCAGAATTATCACATCAGCTGATGAATACATCTGACACATTCTCCCAAGGAACTTCTAAGTGCTCTGTGGGATTTGAAAGTGAGGAAATAGGTGGGGGAGAAAGTTGGAGGACTTCTAGATAACAATCAGTTTTATCTCAAAATTGGGCGAGAGTGCTCCAAAACGTATTCCCATAACAGATAAATGTTCCCAAATAAGTAGAGTCTGATATTCTTTACATCATGCTTGATGTCAAGTTTTAATATTTAGTGACAGTGCTTTGTGACTTTTGGAGTTCATGGAGGGCTTTTAACACCAACTTTTAGGCTCTTGTCTATTTTTCAACAAAGAATTGAAATATTCTGAGAAGAATAAATTATAAATCATTAAATCTCTTTTTGGGGAGATTTTGAATTCACGGAGCAGGCTGGAATGGTATATACACCCACATGGAAGCAGGGCATGGGAACCCATGTGGGAAGCTGAGCATGGGAGAGGAGGGAATGTGAAGGGTTTCCCCAGAAAATTGAAAATAGGTCATAGATAAAAGAAACAAGTGCGTGAGCATACACACACACACACACACACACACACACACACACACACACACACACACACACGGGAAATGGAGCAAAAGAGAGTGGAGCCTCTCTACATTAGGAAAAAAAGAAAGCTAAAAAGTAGTAAAGTATAAGTACTTTAGAAGAGAGAAATATAATGAAAAAGAGAAAAATCCCCCCCCCCCCAGCAGCTGCTGGGATAAGGGAAGACCTTCCTAGAACAGGGGCCTGAGGTTCAGGTGAGGAGACATGAACAGCCAAGAAGAAGCCCTTGCCCACCAGGTAGTGATGAACTTTCCCATCAAGCTCAGGTGAATCTGGCAGAGAGCTGATTGGTTTGGACTCCAGGGACTGGCCCAAAGGAGGCCAGCCTACCTGAGTTCTCACATTGGGGAAGAAGTTGAGGGGCTCTCACTGAAAGATGAGACTGGGTCAGACATTGAATTCCAGTTCTGGTGAAACAGGCGGGGTGACACCTCTTAGTTACCTCTCTTTGGTCCTTTCCCCAGATCACTATTAAAAACAAAACAAACAAAAAACCCAAATCAAAAACAACACAAAAAACTACCTGGCTCCTATTTCTCTCTCAACGGTATTAAAACCTAGGCAGTCCCAGGATAAGCCAGACAGACACCAACATCTTCAGCACAACCTCAAGCAGAAGTACAGAGACCCCCTAAGACCTCAACAATAAAGCAGCCTTAATACTCGCCCACCATGACTCAGGGAACTGAGCAGAAGAGGGGGCTGGAAGATTGTAAGAGCCATGGTGGAGGAGAATATCCAGAGACATTGATCCCCTCAGTAACAACATACAAAGAGGGGGGTGGAACCGGGTTGACTCCTAGGCTATCCATAACCCCCACCCCATGGACTGATCCAGTTTGCCCACCTAGGAGGATACCCAGCTGATTGGGAACAGGGAAGAGGGAAATCAGGGAACTGGGGATACCAACACATTATTTGCTCACTCAGTGTATCTAAATATGGATAATAAAGATGCAAAAAAATCTAGGCTACTGTCAAGATTCAGTAATAAATGCTTTGGGAATGTTATTGAGATATATAAATAATGTCAATGAATGCAACAATCCTTTTATGTTCTAGAATAATCTACATTAGATCAGTTTTATGAAGAATGCACAAATCTTAACAACACATTCTCACCTGTGCCTTTATGGTAAATACCTTGAAGGCAATGGTGAAAATAGGCATCTGAAGCAAAAATTAACTTCTAAACCTGTAGAAAAAGATTGGGAGGTTACTTGTTCATCTTTTGAACCTTAAGATTGGATCAGTTTAGACAAATATAGACTTCCAGCTGTTTTTATAACAAAATTATTTGTCTGACAACAATGGCTTAATTAATAGTAATGTTGGTATTTATTTCACTCAGAAAAAACTATATATTTAATCTTATGCTAGTAATGTTTGCTTCAATAAAATACCAGCATAACAAAATAATTCAGGTTTACTCCAGGATGTTTGTTTTAATAGGATTTGGCCAATGTTCAACAACTGAAAACTCCTTTAACAGGTTGTACTTGTTTATCTAAGAGACTTTAAAAAAAAACTTTTATTTTCATTTTTTCCTGGCATTAGCTGGGGACAATCATGCCACAGTTCTACTTTACAAAACTCCAAGGAAGGAACACTCAATTTGATGTTCATGTGGAATATAATTACCTACTTTTCTTCCTTTACGACATGTACCACAGACAGGATGACAAGCCAAGAAGCACATAATATGCTGGCTGTCGTTAATAACAAGTAAATGCTTTTGAAATTATTTCAAAATAACATTCAAAATATCATTGATTTGCTTTTTGACTGTTTTATGAAGATTATAGCATCTCAGTAAGGATTGCCTATTTTATAGCAAAGAGATTAAAAGAAATTTATTGACTAAATGAACTTACTGGGTACAGTCACAAATAAGTGTAATAAATTTTAGCATGTCCAAAGTTTCAACTCTGCCCATAATTCCCAAAGTGAACACGCTGGCAGCATCAAAGATATCCTCCCCCCATGTCAGGAATGTAAAGAGAGGTGGTCCTTCATCCTGTGCTAAGAAGCATCCTTTCCTCCTTCCAGGTTCTTCTCAAGGTTCCCAAGAAAAGATGGCCCCTATCTCCTTTCAATCTGTAGCATATCCAGTTTGTGTCTTAATAATTTAATAATTCTAATGGTGGTGAAAAAAATCAGTGAATGACTAATAATTTCTACTCTTTCAGTCACGGCACATTCCACATTCAGCATCTCATTGCTTCTCTGCTGCACTTCTGCAGACTGTGTGTTACTTTAACTTTATAGACGAAGAAACTGAGCAAAGATATCAACTCTGGATTTCACTCCCACACAACTTTAGTACTTGATTCACTTTTGAATGGAGTGTGAGTTTTGTCCCACTATTCTGAAGAAGTCCTTGTGAAGAGTACCTGTAACTATGTCTCTATCTCTTTGTACCCTATCACAGGGTTTTGCAAAACATGTAGTCAATAAAAACTGCATTTCCAGTAGCTCAATAGCAGCCTCCTTTTCTACAGATAAGTATCTTTTTAAATGGGAACATATTGCAATATGATGTCTTGATTTACTTGGTAGTCTTGCCTCTCTTTTTGAAAAGCTGATATTAGCTCTCAGGTATCTCCTAACCAATTCAATATTTGAATCAAGGAGTCATTACAGGGACAAACAAGTGCAATTCACCGCAAACTGCTCATAGACAAGATCACTGCAGATTCCTTAATGTTATCTCACTTTTAAGATGAGGAGGAATTCAGAGCGGAATAAGGAAAGGGAAGTTGATTAGAAGTAACTCATCATAAGTAAAAGTGGCCAGACTGAAGGTATCAAGGGAAGATATAGATGACACGAAGATATTGGGGTGGGGATTATTGAATGCTTACATCTTTGTGATTCCTGACCTGCATACACTCTATTCCAGATCTCCAGTAAATAGCATATGAGAACAATCACATTAAAATGCTGTAAACTGTCTCTGAAAAAAGATCTAGCTGTAGCTTGAAGGAAGTCCTAGACTAGATAATGAAACCATGGAGGGAGAGATGACAGCTACATTCATTCTTCAATCTATGTATTTCTACATTCTCCTTATCTTGCTTTGAGCATTGGCGTTGTATATTGAAACGAAACATTAGATAATTCTTCCATTAGGATGGCTTAGACAAGGAAACAGCAAATAGCTGTGTTGTGGAGAGGGGTTTAGTATTAAGGGATGTTTTAATGGATGCTGAGAGTTTGAGGTAGAAATTAGCCAAAGGGGATAACAGAAGAAGCAGGTTCCTAAAGTAGGATCTGAAGAAAGCTCTGGGCAGGAGAAGGTGTCCAGAGGTAGGATGCCTTTTCCATTGAGCTGAAGGAGGCAGGTAAGAGTTGATGCAGATGCAAGGCATTTGAAGTAGTGTGGGTTGGAGGTGAGAAGCAAAATGCTTAATGGCTCCAAGTTCTCTGCAGAGGGGTAAGTCCGAGTGTTAAGGAGGAGAGTGTAACAGGGAGGAGAGAGACTTCAGGAGCTTGGAGAGGGTTTATAGGAACTGTGCAGAAGCCCATGGGAGAGTCATCTTGTGCTGAGGGCATAGTTTAGGTTGGAGATGTTTTAGCCTATTTGTGTTACTATATGAAATTCCAAAGACTGAATAATTTATAAATGGTAGAGATAGAGGCTACGAAGTTTCAGGTCAAGGGCTCTCAGCTTTCTTGTTGCTGAGTCTTCCAAAGAAGTCAAACACCATCTTCATCTGGTAGAAAAACAGAAAAGAAAAAGAACAAGTTACTTCCTTTCAGCCCTTTTATAAGGTACTAATCCATGAGTGACAATCACTTCCCCAAAGGTCTCAACTGCTTTTTTCTTTTAATTCTTTATTGTTTTAAGCATACATGCATATAATCAGGTTTCATGATGGCATTTTTCATTCTTTTTTGTTTCCTTTCCATCTCCTTTCTCCCTCCCCTTGTAACTCTTCCCATAGTCTCTCTTCCACTTTCAATGTCACCTGGGATCTTCTGTTCTCCCTTCCTCTTCCCCCTTATGTTCTCCTATCTAGCTTCATAGCCTGTACCTTTCCCACCTCCCCTTATTCAAAGATAGGCTTCACATGTGAGACATTTTTGTCTTTATGCATCTGGATTACCTCCCTTAGCATGATCTTTCCCAGTTTTATCCATTTTTCCCGCAAATTTCACTTTTCTTTATATATGAAAAAAATTCCTTTTGTATACGTAGCCCATTTTCATTATCCAACCATCAGTTGATGACATCTAAGGCTTCACTGCTTACTGCTACCAACATGGGGACTGAGTCTCCATACATGAAATTTGGGAATGTTTAGACCACAGCAGAGACTGTTCCTAGAGGGAATGGTTACACAGTGTCCTGCTTCTGTTAGCTGTGGTGACTCGGGGGCAGACTACCGTCATGGATTTAAGTAGAAATTTTATGGAGAAGATGGCTTTCGTGGTAGATTGGACTAATAGCTCCAATTTGGGGAAAGGTAGGTGTTCACAGAGTGTCTTGTCAAATGTTACAAATGTACTACAAAATCAAACATACATTTATTTTTTGTTCCAAAAATGTTCCAGTTCTTTATCCTGCACAGAACTTTCTGTTCTTCAGAGAAGAGACTCATGGCAGGGTGAATACTGGTCCTTTAAGGATTATCTGACAGAATCCAAACCAAGGTGTTCCTTTATACTTTACCGATGACACAGCAGAAAATGTCTCTGGTAATGACTTGACCATTGTAATTTTTTTGGATATTTGAGCACTTATTATTTTAACCTTTCAAGGCTAATAAATTTAAAGCATTTAATTCAAATACTTTTATTGGCTTCAAAGCATTTTATTGCAGTTAGGCTGACATTTTCTTTTAATAATGTCATTTAGTACTGTTAAAATGAATACTGTTGGAGTATCTAATACCATCTCTCTATTGAGAAATGTGATTTTTTTTGTGAGTACATGAAGTGCATAGATTTCATGGAAACAAACACAATGTATTTCTGGTTCTACAGAAAGATCTTTCTGAGTCTATAGGCTTGGTTACATTTCAGTTAAGCAGAGGTAGTTTGGTTTGGACAAAAGCCCGGATTTCATTGTACTTCTCAGTATTATATTGAATTATCAAAGCATACTTCAAAATAAAACAGTCTAAAAAGAGTCCAGTTTTAGAGACGTTAGGCTTGATTAAAATCTCTATAACATATTTTATTCATATTCCCACCTGTTTTGAAGGCTGTTGGTAACTTTGCTAAGTTGCCACGGTAGTTCCGTAATAAAATTAATGTAAGCATCTAAAAGGTTAGGTATCAATTGCGTTATTTTATCAAGTGTCTAACATGTCATGCTGGAATGAGCCGGAGGTGCAGGGATAAAAATATTTACCAGACCAGAACTGATATAAAACTTTTAATAAAGAATATATACTGTGTGGACAGAACGATAGCAGGTGAGTTGAGAGAGAGAGAGAGAAAGAGAGAGAGAGAGAGAGAGAGAGAGAGAGAGAGAGAGAGAGAGAGAGAACCATACCTACCCCTGGGAAAGTATGAGGTCCTTTTATAGCAGTTGAAAAGATTAGGACCATTTATATAGGATAGTATTTAAATAGATAAGAGGTAGACAGCAAACTTTCTTGTAAGTTGGTAAATTTCATTGCAATATCATTTGTTCTTCCTGAGACTGGGCATTTGAGTGAGGTGCCAGGGTCATTGGGAGTTAGTGCTATGTGTTTGTATGGGCCATGACAAGTCTGTGGGTCAGACTCCAAGCAGTTGAAGTGGAGGGTTTTGATTTTTATTTCATTTTGTTTTATGTATTTGTTCATGCATGTGCAAGTGTGAGTACATCCATGTAAATGGCATGCCAGGGTCTCTTGCTGCTTGCAAACACCAGATGCATATACCACTTTGTGTATCTTGGCAGGCTTTGCAAGCAAACACCTTTAACTTCTCAGCCATCTCCCCAGCCTCTGCTTTTTATTTTTAAATAAATTATTTATCCTGGTTAAGGACCACATATGAGGGAGAATATGTGGCGTTCTATTCTCTGTTCTTTTGAGTGATCGCTTAGTAAGATCTGCTCAAAGTCAGACCATTTTTTCCTAAATTTCGATATTTCATTTACAAGGAGAGAGAGGAGAGAGAAAGAATGGGGGTGCCAAGACTTCCAGCCACTGCAAACGAACACCAGATGCATGCACCACTTTGTGCATCTCGATTTATGTGAGTACTGCAGAATTGAATCTTTGTTGTTAGACATTGCAGGCAAGTGCCTTAACTGCTGAGCCATCTCTCTAACCCTGCTTTTTTTCTTTTTTAACCCTTTATTTTTTGGCTTTTTTGGTCTTTGCATGACATTGTAAAAGGTTACATGATAAAGGTATTCTGTTTACCTTTAGAAGATCCTGAACCGATGGACATAGATTTCAAGCATTTTATTGAGAAATTAAAAACTTGCAAGAAAAAAATCCCAAATAAAAAATGGACAAGAGCTGGATGTGGTGGCACTCTGGAGGAAAAGGTAGGATTTCCGTAAGTTTGAGGCCACCCTGGGACTACATAGTGCATTCCAAGTCAGCTTGGGCTAGCGAGACCCTACCTCAAAAAGAAAGAAAGAAAGAAAGAAAGAAAGAAAGAAAGAAAGAAAGAAAGAAAGAAAGAAAGAAAGAAAGAAAGAAAGAAAGAAAGAAAGAAAGAAAGAAGGAAGGAAGGAAGGAAGGAAGGAAGGAAGGAAGGAAGGAAGGAAAGAAGGAAAGAAAGAAAGAAAAGAAAAGAAAAAGAAAAAAGACAAAGTGAGTATATAATATATAGCTCAATGATAGAGTGCCTAGTGCCTAGCACTAGGTTCAAACCCTGGTAGCACAGAGAAAGAAAGAAAGAAAGAAGAAGAAAGAGAGAGAGAGAAAGAAAAATAAAGAAAAGAAAGAAGAAAAAAAGGATAGAGGTAAGAAGGGAAGGGAAAGAGAAAAAAATGAAAAACAAATCCTAAATAAGAATAAAGTTCCTCAGGGCTGGAGAGAGGGATAAGTGGTTAAGGCACTTGTCTCCAGAGCCTGAGGACCCAGGTTCAATTCCCCAGCACCCACATAAGCCAGATGCACAAAGTGGCATATGTGTCTGGAATTCATTTGCAGTCTCTCTCTCTCTCTCTATCTCTCTCTCTCATATCTCTCTCTGCTTGCAAGTTAAAAAATAAAAAATAAGGTTTCTCAATGAACAAATTCAAATTCTTGTCTAAATCCTAGTAAAGATTGGCTTCTGAGTCCTTAGTAAAGACTTGTTTTCCCACACACTGTTTTCTTGGCCCTGGGAACGCCTTTAGAGAGTCTTGGGCCAAGTGCAGTAGTTTTTCAGTGCAGAGTCAATCCAAGGAGTCCTGCTAAAAGAGTCCCATCTTGGGCTTCCCTCCTCCAAAACCAGAAACCTGGAGGACTGGGCCAGTAATCTGATTTAGCCAGCCCCATGCCCCCATGCATCTGCATGACCTGACCCCTGAGATTTGGAGACAGTAAATCCAGGGAGCCACGAGGGAAGTGTGTGTGTGTGTGTGCACACACGCGTGCGCGTCTGTGTGTGTGTGTGTGTGTGTGTGTGTGTGTGTGTGCAGTTGTCCTTCACATATGCAAGGGATTTGTCTCAGGATCCATACATTCTCCATAATGCTTTATTCTCTTGTCTGTAAATGTTCACTACAGGCACAGTGTTTTTTTCCACATATTTTCTATCTATAGTTGTGGTTCAATTTATAGATATGAAGCTCATGGATATAGAAGACTGTCTCTGTGTGCACACGCGCGCGCGCGCGCGCGCGCACACACACACACACACACACACACACAACTGAAGTGGTTCTTCTTTTGTGGTCTGTAGACCAATGTGAGAATTCTTGCTTGACCTAGAATTTAAGTGTTGATAAAATTATTATTATTTCCCCACAGTCTCTCCATAACTGAGGAAAAAAATGAATTTTGACTTCCAAATATGTCATTTTCATTTTGTCTGAAGAACGGAGGTAGGACAGTTTCATTATCCCACTGCTGCAGGGACCTGGGATCACCTGCCCACCTCCAAGACAGGTCATACTTGAGTCACTACAGAAATTCATGTTAAATAGGAGCGGTGTGATCTACATTCCACAGCATGGAGCATACTAGGTGCTCAGTCAGGAGATATGAGCTGGGGGGGAAGAGGACCTTGACCTTGGACTTGCTGCCAGGAGGACATTAAAGCAACTTTTGGGTGATTATTGATTTAATATTCAAGGTGTATATAAATATACCTAACGTATGGAATTAGACATACAATTTTTTCTTTTTTGCATTGAACTTATTATAGATAAATAATGAAAAAAGTTTTGTGCTTTTTTTTAGTGCAGAAAGTTAGTTTCGATGGAAATAAAAGACATTATTTATTATTTGATAAACAAGTTATATGTTTTCTGCTAGGTATCGGGACCAAACCAAGGCATTAATATCATTACTTTGTTTTCATTTTATTTGTTTTTAACATTATCAGATATCAAAATTAATGTTACATTTCTAATTAGATATCAAAATTGATGCTATAGTTCTACATATGTTAGGATAAAAATGACTTTTATCACTCTTATCTTACTAAAGTGTATGAATTGATTTTAGAGGAAACGTCAAGTAAATGTAGTGTTCATGGCAACATTCCAAAGACGGCAGATGATGAATAAAGCTTGGGAAACTTTGATATGTGATGTTTTCATTTCAGGGTAATCCATTTTCATCACTTTTCTAATGTTGAGCTTTTAATTTGTTTTCTATTATAAGCAGTGCTTCAAAGAAGTCTTCTCTCTAAATACTGTTCGTGTCCATAATGAATCCCTTAGGAGAATCCACAGATGTGGAATTGAGTGGAAGGGCAGTAATTATATTAGCTTAAAGTTTGAAATTAGTGTTCATTAACTATTTCTTTAAGTTTTTATGAAGACATTTAGGCTGTTAGTAAAACAGTATTTATGACCCATGGGAATAATTTCTTCTTCATTACCGAAAGGGTTGCTTAATGTAGTTGCTGTCAGGTGTGTTTTGGGACCGAATGGTGACTCTTAACACCCCAGGGAAGCTCTGTGGTGGGGAAAATGCCTGGCTGGAAGATCTGGTTTATAGTTAATGTTAACCTTTCTACTTAATTAGCTTTGTGATCTTGTGCAAGTCACAACCTCTTGAAGCTATAATTTTCTCATCCATAAAATTGTACTAAAAATAATAGACTACCTCAACTGAGATGTGAAGATTAAATGATCTATGTGAAAATTGCTTGTAAATGTTGAAGCATGATATAAAATGCTAGTTGTTGATATTACAAACATGTGACATATGTTTCCCTCGCGAGATACTTTTGAAAGAACACTTCATCTGTGCCATGTCTACGAAAAGGATAATGAAGGGAAAAGAACTACTTTGCGGTGAGAATCGATTTCTTTACTATTTCTGTCTGTTCCCACCATGGCGAATTCTAGAAGGGGATAGGGCATTGAAGTAAACACGATTCTTTGCTTTTACATGAACTTTGTTGCTTATCATCAACTCTCAATAAAAGCACGTTACTCAGAAGTCACATTACTTGTTAATCTAGAAATTGGTCTGGTGGCTCAGGATTTCTGAATCCAGGCTAGGAACAGAAACAGCTCTTCCTGGTACCTATAGGTGGACAGAAAATGGATGACCTTCATGGAGACTCTTGCCTTCCCATAGAGATCTTTATCTAGAGGGTCTCTTGTCATGGGAGGACGCAAGCACAACTTACCTGGTGAGCTGTCTACCAGAAACCCCAGATGTCAATGAAATCCAGAGAGGAGAGCAGGATGTGGCTGCAGTGCAGTCAGAGGGCTGGAGGTCAGCCCTTCCGAAGGCCTCTGGGCTCTAGTGAGCACAGCCACTTCACCATGCAGGAGCTCAGTGTCCTCATGTGTGAAACCAAAGAGCTGAATGTGAATCTTGTCATGGGATGGCCTCCAAGGTCTCTTCTTGCAGTAATATTTCATGGTTCTATGGGCCAGTTTTATGACTTGTCAGGGTGTATTTCCTTGATATCCCTAGCAAGGTTCTGAGTAAGAAAGTAAATGGAAGTTGAGGGGTTTTCATTGCCCTGGGCAGGACAGATTGTGCTGAGCAATGTGGTTAGGAGCAAAGCTTCCACTCTGTGACATCACAATACCCAGCCCAGGCTTCTGAGAAGGAAAAGCAACAGAAGTCCAGTTATTGACAGGGCAGAGGCAGAAAGTTACCAGAAGGACCTAGAAGAGATCGGCTAACCATGCCTTCAGTACAGGCACATGACTTTCACTAAGGTCAGAAGAACTTTCTGGTGTCTGAAGGACAAGGAGAAACCGCAGGTGAGCATGTCTCTAGGCTTATTAGGAAGAACAGTAGTCACAGAGGTGATACCATATATACTTCACAATACCTTATGATCAGCAGAAGCAGAGCTGGGGCAATTCTCCCAATAGACAGCGAGACATGTCGTAAAGCCAGAGCACAAGGGATTTCCAAAGCTCTTAGTCAGCATTAGCCTCTTCCTAATGACGGTAAAGATAGAAAAGACACAAGTATCTCAACAGGTCAGTGGACAACTACTTTGTAAAGTCATCCACATTTGTTTTCTGATATTTTTCTAGGTAGGTACTTTTCTTTTAATATCTTCTCTCCAAAATGACAGGAAAGATTAGTTTTTTTAAGTAAACAAACCGTTTTCATAGAAGATCATAAAAAAATACAAACAAAAATAATCAAAGGAGAAAAATGTATTATGGATCTGCAACAAAGATTAGTTCCAAAGTCTAGTTTTAAAATTCCAGGACTTCAAAGGCACCCTTATAAACAGTGAAAGAGAAAGGCCTTATGGCTGAGAAGTTAAGTCCAACAGTTCAGCTGGAGCCACACACAGCTCCTCCCCTTCTAAGGAATAGGCCAGTGAAGTCATCGCTGGGATGTGTACAGTTCTGTTTTCTTTACCTTGCTTTGGGGTTTTGGCTTCTAAAGTATTTGTTTCTTCCAGGAGTATTGGGGGCCCTGAAAAGCTCCAACTGAAGGCAAATAGCTGTTCTGTTTACCAGGGTGGAGCTCAGGGTTGGTGCCAGGCCCTGACTCATCTCCATTTGGATTCCCTTGGGTCTTAGCACACAGTGACCCCACCATCAGAGCCCAGGATTGCTCAGGCAGGCTTGCTGAGCATGGCCTTGTAAGATCAGTGTGCTGAGCCATTCCCTCCATGGAAGCAGCATCCGGTGTCCTGCTGATAGATCAGTTACTCACAGAGGAGCTCAGGGACAACAGACAAGGGAAGGAGGAGACCAGATATACAGGGGGCCACAATTTTAATAGTCTGGCCTCCAACACATCGTGAACAAATATATCACAGCAGTAAGGCCAACGCTGTCATGCTCTATAAAAACAGCAATATTCCACAGCATGTAAAACTTAAGGAGACCTACATAAAAACAAAATGTGCTTACACGTTAAACTTTATAGCACACATTCAATATCCACCCTGAGCTGTTGCTATGATTTTTCACAATTAGATTATAGTCCAACTTCTTAAGATGTTCAAAATTAGATTTTCATTGGTCCAGATTTTAGATTTCATTCACTTTATAGACAATGAAAACTAAGTTTAGGCCTAACCTAAAATGATATACAAAAGGTACAATGTTCTAGCTCATCAACCTTTACATTTATTGACTAGAATGTTCTCTGAGCTCTGTGTTTGTCACCTGCCACAGGAGTTTATAGGGGACTAGGGACTCATTCCAACAGCTCCATTTCCAGAAGAATAAAAATCAGCACAGAGAGGAAATGTCTTGGCTATGGGAATCCAGCACTTTAATGCTAAGAACCAAAGCTGAAATACCACAGCCACTTAGTGGCTGGTCCAGTTCACTCTGTCCTTAACTTGTGTTGAATGAATTGGTTCATATTTGAACTAACTCCTTTCATTTCCAAATTAGAATATTCTAAAAAGAAAAATACCTCATTTTATCCCCTTGGTGGGGTTATTGGTAAATGCAGGTGGTCTATTCTGGTGACACTATTCACAAGAGCCTCCTAACCTCTTTTCCTCCAGACAAATAGAGCTTTAGTTGAAGTCACTGAAGAACCAAGGCCCATCCTAAGGACCGTGATGACAATAAAAAGAAACACAGAGAAGTAGACAAGCTGTTGTGCCTTTCTTAGAAATAGTCCATTAAAAAGAAAAAAATAATCTGCACAACTTACAAGCCTATGCTTAATAACAAATATAGTCTTCATGTAGCCTTGTCTTTTCCAATTTAGGCAGACCATCCTTCCATTATGAGTATGTGTATGAAGCCGTGAGTACATGTATGAGCAAACACTTTACCTAGCAGCTGTGGGGATGACATGACATGCATCAGTGGTAATTGACCTACCCTTGTTACCTAACATATCTCCTAGGTGAACCTTCTCTGACTTATTCCATGAATTCAGATATTATTTGGAATTGTTGTGGTAATTTAGGAACTTCTTCGGCCTTGCTCAGGGCTTCTGTAACACTGAACAGAACTTGCAGTTCTGATGAATCTGTGAGTTTGAGCCTGGACATTCCCTGGACACAGACATTCCAAGTTTTCCACTTGAATTTTTTGCATATACATTGATATCTGTGTAAAGATGAAATTCTGAAAGACAAGGGAGATAAAGAAGTGTTTAAGATGTAATCTTTATTGTCATGGTTATCAGCTCTATTGTTAGCCTTAGAAAGATCTGGTATGAATATTTTCTAAGCTGTGAGCCAATGGAAACTTCTACTTCTGAAAAGGCTCTTCCATATATTCTTGGGTTTCCATGTGGATTGTCTGTAGAGAATTAGGGAACATTACCATCAGGAAGAAACATTCCATTATGATACAGGGCTTGGACAGGGCTTTGGTAAAATCCTTCCACTTCTATATTAATTTCAAAAGCTTTGTAATATATTGAACATGTACTGCAACATAAAACAGCAGGAGAAAGCTGATTGTGAAAAATCCAAGGGAAGAAGGGAGTTTAGTTTCAGCGTCTGCATTTGGCTTAGAAGCCTCAACCCTCTCCAATAAACTAAAACACAGGTATGCCAAGTAGACCTTTGAAATATTTTCCCCAAATTACCCCAAAAGATGCAGTCTAGCAAGTCTCATTTATAAGAGCTTTGGGAGGAGAAAAAAAGTCTCTAGAGATCCCATGACATTAGATTCTGACTCTAGACATCACTATCTGGTCGCCTTGGCACTTGGTCACACCTGTATGCCTGGCACATGCAGGACACTCCCCTTCATCCCAGCCCACCCCCATCCCCACTCCCCTAAGAATTGTGCAACAAGGCCCTTGCAACCTGAGGCCTCAGAAGTCTAGAAAGGAATGTGACCCAGAGCCAATGGGTGTTGTCAACCACCAGGGATGAAGGAGTTTTCCTGCTGTTTACCCTGTGCCCTGGGAAACTCAGAAGGGGAATGTCTGCTCTAAAACAGGCCCTCATCAGAAAGATGAGGAAACCACTGTAGTGTCTGGCCTCATCTTTGCCAGCTTCCAGAAGCATGTCTCTCACTGGGCCCCCAGTAGACCTGACCCGTCCAACTTTTGAGCAGCCCTCTCCTTCTCCTCTTCCTCATTACAAACTGAGTCATAGCTCTCCTGCTTCCTGCAGGAGAATGGCGATCCCAGAATGATGGGATGACATAGTGATGCAGATGGAGAGTGCCAGGAATAGAGGCAAGTCACACCAGGAAAGCTTGTGGTCCGAGGCCTATTGGCCTCATCACCTCCCAGCAAGACAACTTTCTGGGTTCTCTCCTGCACCCACAGGACCTTTCTCCATCATCACAAACCCACTGTGGCCACCACCTTACTTGGGATTGTCCCACCATTCTGTCTGGGAAAAGGTGTCAGAAACTGAGACGTGAATACCTTCCAAATATCATTATGGCCATGCCAATAGAGCTCTAACCAAGGGAAGGTGATTTTTCCTCCTAGATTAGCCATTTGAGCGTTTAGTATTGCTTCGTGTCATTTACTGTAAGTGACAAGTTACACATTTTATTTAACCAATATTTTGTATAAACTAAAGGTGAAACCAGGAAATTGGCCTATTTAATCAGTTGACTGATTGCAGTGCTGAGAATAGAACCCAAAGCCTCAAGCATGCTAGGTAAGACCTCAACTCCACACTCTATAGTCCCCTTCACAGAATAGATACAGTCATTATTACTGAGGTCTGGAGGAGTGCTGGGGTGTATTCCTCTCTATGTTAGGAACTCTCCTAGCCAGTGGATAATCTTCTGTCATATCATGTCCTACCAAGGTAGTTATTAACCATTCTTTCTGCCCCTAAAGTATTCAATGTCATTTTTGATCCAATTTATAATTTAAAAAACTATTTTATTTATTTGAGAGAGATAAAGAGCAGAGAAAGAGGAAGAGAGATAAAGAATGCATGCACCATCTTGTGCATCTCCCTTTATGTAGGCACTGGAAAATCAAACCAGGTCGTTAGTCTTTGCAGGCAAGTGACTTAACTGTAGAGCCATCTCCCCAACCCCAACTTGTAATTTTTGAAAACTTACTTTGTGCCTGGAACTGTATCAGGTTCTGTGACCATAGCAAAAGGAAATGCTCTTTCAAAGTTAAAGAATTTACTTAGGCCAATAAGATGCACACCTGTAAAGCGTTCAAAAGCAAAGACAGAACTCCTTAACTATGTGAAAAATGTGCACAGTGGACTTCAAAGTGCCCGCAGGGCTCAGCAAAGAAACAGTGAGGTTCTTTGGCATGTTCAGTGTGCACTGTTTGCAATGTGGGAGGAGTCTGAGAAACAGAATATGACTGATGACCCAAGCTTGGCGAGAAAAAACATTTTCTAATGAAAACTTTGACCCTAGTAGGACTGGTCTTCCAGCTCCCACAAACTCTCCCTTTGCTCTCACCACTCTGCACAGCAAACACTTTGTGTCCCCTTCACTGGGAACATGGAAAATAGGAGCCATGGAAACCTGCAGGCAGGTGCCCGGAACAAGGGAATGGACCAGAGCAGGTGTCTCTGAGCGTACACCCTCGTGTCAGCATGCTCCAGATCTAACTCCTTGCCTTCCCTTCCCTTGCTTCCCTATTGTGATTTTTATCTTACCCAGCTAATGGCCTCACCGGGAGCCCAGGGAGCCCAGTGATTCCCGGAGCATCGGGAGTCCTCTCTGATTCCTGGGTCTGTCCGTCCCTCTGACTTTGGCCATCAAACCTACAGACTGGTAGCTCCACACATTTTCACATCTGTCACAGCTATTTCCACCTGCTTCTACATGACCCAGCTCTTGTCATCTAAAGTTGCTCATCTCCCTTACTGCACTCCCTGGCTCCTCATTGGCCTTCTTTCCAACAGAGAGACTGTTAACTCCCCATTGTCAAAGCAGTCCTGTTTCCCCAGTGCTTACACAGCAAGAAGTGAGCTCCTTGGATTGGTTTTCAAGGCTTTTTGTTCTCTATCACTTCACTTAACCCCCTTCTTACCCCTTACACACCTTCCATTTCCAAACCTTCCTAGCACGTTCCTGCCTCCATGGTCTTCTGTATGCAAATTATTATTATTTTAATTTTTATTAATTTCAAGCAGAGAGAACAGAGAGAGAGAGAGAGAGAGAGAGAGAGAGAGAGAGAGAGCCAGCGCACCAAGGCCACCACCTTGTGGGTCCTGGGGAATTGAACCCAGGGCCTTAGGCACTGGAGGTAATCCACCTCCCATGATATTCCTGATGGCATTTTCTTCTCTCTGCTTTCTGTCTCCATTGCTCAGGACCTTCTTCTTATAGATTACTCTAAGCTGAGACACGGAGCAGGTGGCATGGAAGAGCAGGACAAGGGAGCAGAATGTCTGAAGTCAGGGAATAGCGTGTGTAAGCACTTGGAGGGAAGAATGGTGTCCAAGGAACTGAACGATGAATTGCAGTTAGCAGGCATGGAGTGTTTGGGCGGGAAGGAATTGCTAAGAGCAGATCATAAAGAAATAGTCAGAAGCCAATTCCCCAGGGAGGGCCCTGCTAAGAGGTTGGATTATTTGCTTAAGTTCTATAGGCAAGTTTGACGAGTTATAAGAAGCAAAATAATAGGATGATATTTACATTTTAAAGGAATGTGCATGGAGAAGTGACAAAAGGAGAAAGACTCACTTAGGAGACAGGCAGGGTCAACCACAGAGAAGCGCCTGGCTTAGGGGTGGTGACACTAGGGAGGCAGTAGGCAGGGGCCTTCAGAGGAGAAATAATTAGGCTTAGTTGACTGATCAGGCATGGGACAAAGAAGGCGAGTGAGCAAGACTTCTGGGTTTCTAGTGAGGCCAATGCGTGACCAAGAAATGGTATTGCACACAACACGGTGACACTTCTTCCCAACACCCACCATGGAGACTAGGTTTGATGTTAGACACAGGAGGCAACAAGGATATCTTGTCTTAGGCAAATCTACATTTTTGTAATTTTTTTTTGAGATAGGTTCTCTCTAGATAGCCCAGGCTGGCCTCAAATTCATGCAATCTTCCTGCCTCAGCCTCCTAAATCCTGGGATTATAGACATGTGCCACAATATAGGCTGCAAACCTACCTTTTCTTGGGGAGAAAGTGGCAGGGATGATAGACCTGCAAAGGGAAAACTGCTCATGGCTGTTGAGGCAGAATGCTCAGTGCTGTGAGTGCAAAGATTCTGAAAGAAATGGACCCAGTTCAGCCCCGGAGATCCTGTTCTGCCCTCAGGGCATTTCATGAAAAGACACCAGAGTGTTTTGTTAAAGTTCTATGTGCACATAGTAAAAACAAATTAAGGAGTATTAAATATTATACCATGAAAAAATAATACTCTTAGGGGTTGAGAGCTGCATCTGTTCAGTGGGTAAGAGTGCTTGGTACATAATCATGAGGAACTGACTTTGATCCCTGAAACCCACAAAAAAACTGGGCATGGCCACATCTGCCTGTAACCCCAGTGCTGAGGGAGAGCAGAGACAGAACTGCTGAAGCTTGCTGGCAGCCAGTCTGAACAAAAAGCAGCAGCTCCAGGTTCAGTGAAAGACTATCTGAAGGAAATAAAGATGAAGAGCAATAAAGGAGGACATCTGATGTTCTCCTCTGTATTACATGCATGTACATCTGTCCACACGTGTACACCTAATATGCACACATGCCACACTAAAATTTTTTAATTAATTTATTTTTTTAAAAAGTATTTTATTTATTTATTTGCAAGCAGAGAGAGATAGACAGAGAGAGAATGGATGCTCCAGGACTTCTAACCTCTGCAAATGAACTCCAGATACATGCTCCACTTTGTGCATCTTGCTTTAAGCAGGTACTGGGGAATTGAACTCAGATCATTGGGTTTTGTAGGCCAGTGCCTTAACCACTGAGCAACCTCTCCAGCCCAATTAATACCTTTTTAAAAAGAAAAGTAATTCTTGTTTCCACCCAAATCCCAATTCTCCTCCACAGACCCTCACAAGTTTTATATATGCTCCAGAAATTTTCTACATGTAAATATGAATAAATACTTGTATTCTCCCCACATACTTCTGTACATATGAATACATAGAGATCTGTTTTTTTTTCACTTAAAACTAGTATACATACTCTTTTATGGCTTGCTTTTTGAAAAGTATCTCTGTTTTTAAGAATTAGATACATTGTATGAGCAAATCTTGTGATGGTACCCCATCTCCCTCCTCTCTGCCCCCATGCCACTGCGGACCCTCCTCGGTGGACATACTGAATCTGTCCATGGGGTAGGGGTTATGAATAGCACAAGCAGTAGCCAGATTCCCCCCAACCCACCCCTTAGTGTATTGTTGCTGAGGTGGGCAAAGTCTGGTCATTCTCCCCCACCATGGCTCTTACAATCTTTCTGCCCCTTCTTCCTCTCAGTTCCCTGAGTCATGGTGGGTGAGTTTTAAGTCTGATTTATTGTTGAAATCTTAAGTGTCTCTGGACTTCTTCTTTGGGCTGTGTTGGGTATTGTCTGACTCTATTGACCTTTCATGGGTTATCAACTTGCTGTGGTGATAGGTCTCTTGTTTAATCTCGCCATTTTCTCATAGGTTTCATTTGGGCCCTATATGATAGGCCAGGGGTGGTTCATCTCCTGCCTGAATGTCAGCCATCATCCCATATCTTATTGTGGAATTGGGTTGTCCACAGCTCTTGCTGTCTTCTGAAAAATACAAATAGAATCTCCATTGGAGAGTGAGATCAGGGAATTTATTCATTTATAGGTTACATGAGACAAACATTGCTAATTTGGAAGATTCAAATGGGTGTAGCCTCTTTGTGTCTCTCTGGTAGTGGGACTTTCCCCTTGGAGCCCAGGTTCTTGGTCCCCATAAGATTTTGCCATGGATCCCAGTTCCAGTTAGGGGTTTCTTGTCACTGAGTAGATCTCTTAGCCAACCATTAAGCCATTGATTATCCTACTAGGTTTAGGTATGGCTTGCTTTTTAAAAACTAGCTCTGGGGCTGGAGAGATGGCCTAGTGATTAAGGCTCTTGCTTGAAAATCCTGACACACCAGGTTTGATTCCCCAAGTACTCATGTAAAGCCACATATTCAGAGTGCTGCATGCCTCTAAGAGTTCATTTGCAGTGGCAAGACTCCTCTCTCTCTCTCTCTCTCTCTCTCTCAACTTGCAAATAAGTAAAAATAAAAAGCTAATTCTGTTATATATTCATTTTATTGAGGTATTATTGATATAAAATAAATGTTCTATATTTTAAATGTATGCTTCTATAAGTTTTGATGAATTTATACACCCCAGTAGTTGCTTTTACTTAGTCATTTATGTGATAGACATTTCTATCACTTTAATAAATTTATTTTGTGTCACTTTATATTCAATTGCTTATGCTACATGTGTAGCCACTAATCTTTTTTGTTTTCACTGTAGGTTAATTTTTCTTGTTCTAAAGATTCGCATGAATGGAATGCAGTAATTTGTAGTCTCTTCTTTTTTCTTTCACTCAAGATGTTTTTGAAACCTATCCATGTTGCTGTGTGTGTCTCTAGTTTGTTCCTCCTTGCTGGAAAGCATTGCCTGGTATGGAAATCATTAGTGAACACTACAATATGTGAACTTTGTATCTCCTTTTCTGCTCTGGAAGGATGAAGAACCAAAAGTTAGAATTGAAACTTCCAGAAAAAACTTGGGATTCCAAAACGGGTTAGAGGCGATCTAGTGTTAAGATCTTGAGAGCAGTTGAAAAGGACTATTATGTGGGCAAAAGTGCCATATAATAAGTGGGTATCAGATTACATCTACCAGTGCCATGGGCTGGGTACCCCCAGGGGTCTGGGAAGGATTTCTCTGAGGCTAGCTGTGGCCCCTTCCATGGGTACTTGGTATTGTTTGCTTCAGTTTGTGCTGTTCTTTATTGGGTTTTACTCTGTGGGTCTTAAACCTTTGATGCTATTTCTTTCTGAAGGCTGGGCTTGAGTTTTATTGAACAAGACATTCAAATCTTCCAGTCGTTCTCAGTTGAGACAGTTCTTTTCCTTTAAGAATGCTTCTGGTGCTCACCTTTAGCAAGGTCCTCAGAACCTGGCACCTGATCTCGACACGTTCCTATGTTCAGACCCAGTGGTCCCTTGTTTATTTTTTAACCATGAAAATGTTTCCTATCACTTTCATATTAGTTCATACAGATATTCTTCATTTTATTTAGTCTGCAATGGATATAGCTGCATTTATTTCACATGTTCTCTATGTATGAACATTTAAGTAAAACATGTTTTTAAAAGTGCTCTGACCCCCTCCCGCCTTCCACGTGGTGGGAGCTCTCTGTACTTTATTCTTTTTCCTTCTCTTAATCTAATAAAGTCTCTCTAAACCTTGAAAAGTGCTCTTGTCCTTATCTACAGTCCTCCGCTACTTCAAACCACGCTCACAGACGCACTGTGGATCACACTCCTTTTATGCCCCTCAACCCCACATCTGTTTGCAAATCAGAACTCCCTGTGCAGCTGCTTGAACTTAGTGCATCTTTCCTCCTTGGATCATCTGTGGTTATAATGTCAATTTGTTTTATTACACCCATATGTCTTGAGCAAGAAATCAATCTTTTCTCCAAATCTGCAAAACACGCTTTCCAAATTTCTGTACTTATCCAATTATGTTAAGAGTTTAGTTGGAAACTGAGAACTATCACAGCCCCACAGCTAATCAGTGATTGCTCGTTATGAGTCAGAATTAAGCTCAGAGTGACCAGGATCTTCCTTCCTTCTCAGACATGAAATTTTCAAGTAAACTGATCGAGATCTCCCAAGACACCTTCTTTTCAGAACTTCCAGTTGATAGAGTGCCTGGATTTCATCCATTTTCGAGAGTCATCAAGGCAGGTTGGATGGAATCCAATAAACTTTGGTGGATAAACAACTGTGCATATTGTTCCTAATAGTCTTATTGATAATTTTTCCTAGGAAACATGGAGCACATTATCTCCTATTGCCCTTCATAATGGAAATGGCAAAGCCCATCTTCTCCAACTCACAGTTTAGCTGAAAGTTTTCACTAGGAGATGTGAAAACTGCCTTCTGTAGACTGCAGGTGTTCCTGGCTGAATATCTCTTGTCTGGGAATCAGCCGTCACCAAGAAATCAGCCATGTTCTTGAATATCATTGAGAGCCAACTGTCCATTTTGTACATCTTTATTTCTCTGTGAAAGCTCTTGTGGCCTGGACAAGAAGAGATGAATACCAGCCGAAGCCCTGGGTCCTTTATTCCTACCTAGCAATATAAAGGAACTAAACATCTAAACATAGTTTCTTCTATTTCCTCAACCATTGCTTTATCCCACCCTCCTTTCCTTGAGAAGAAGCACATCCTCACCCTGACATGGGCTCCTTCCCTCCTGGTACCACTACCACTCACCATGCTGGAATAGGACAGCCCTGCCAATGTGCTTTGCTTCCTCTTCTCCCCTTTATCGTCCCATGGGCTTCTTGTCCTTCTGTTCTTCCTTTGCTTGCTTTCTTTCTTTCTTTCTTTCTTTCTTTCTTTCTTTCTTTCTTTCTTTCTTTCTTTCTTTCTCTCTCTCTCATTTTGGTTTTAGAGGATCTGGGTATTTCACCCTTCTTGTTAACACAATTTCAAACACCCTTTCAGACACCACTTTCCCCTTCATTTTTATTTTTGACAATTTCAGTTTCATACATGCATATAATGTATTCACCTCCTTTATCCTTTCTTATCCCCCTCTCAATCCCTTCTTCACAATTCACCCATTTTACTACCATGTCTTTTGAGATAAAATCATTCATAAAATCTTTGTGTTTAAAAAAAACACCTACTATATTGTCAGGGTTCCTCAGACAAATAAAGATAATAGGACATACTTGTAAAATAAATTTATTAAATAAAAAAGAAAAAAATTATTAAATAAATTACAGGTGCTTGCTTGCAAAGTCTGCTGGCCTGGGTTCAATTCCCCAGTACCCAAGTAAAGTCAGATGCACAAAGTGGTATGCATGTCAAGTTTGCAGCAGCACGCACCCATATTTCTCTTTCTTCCTCTCTCTCTCTCTCTCTCTCTCTCTCTCTCTCTCTCTCTCTCTCTCAAGCAAAACTATTTTTAAAAAGAAATAAAGAAATTGATTCACATGATTTGGATGATGAGAAATCCACAGTGAGTATTCCTGAGACTTCGAGAAAGCTGATGCTCTGATTGAATCCTGAATACAGAGAAAAACAATGCCCTAGCACCAAGTAGCCAGACAGAAGGTAAAATGACATTCCCTCTAACACGAGACAGGCTCAGACTTTGGTTCTATTTTGGCTTTTCAACTGAAGATGGTGGCCATCTGCTTTACTCAGTTTACGATTCAAATAATAATTTCACAGAAAACATCTTCACCGAGAATACTGCACAAAGAATACTGTTTGACCAAATATCTGCGCACTCTGCAGCCTAGTAGTTGACCCATAAAATTGACCACCAACCTAGCAAACATTTAATTGCTATGGTGATCCCATGTGGAAAACTATTTAATTCTCATTTGGTCAACATCTGTTTACCAAAGGTTTTAGAAGTGAGGAAGCAGGTCCAAAGAGTTGAGATAGCTTATCTAAATAGCACAGCAAGCAAAAAGCAGATGGGATTCCGACAAGCTGGTACTTATAACCAGTGTGGTGGCCGCTGTCTTCCATCATGGGTGCTGTGTTCCCCACAGGCCCTGGGGCTTCGCCCCCTGGGTTGAAAGAAAGCTGGAGGCATGAGCTACTTTTCAAAGCTTGGAGACAGCAGTGGGACAAGAGGGAGATCACCCTCGTCTTCATGTGTCTCAACATGCTAGACTGAATGCAGCTTGGGGCTACTAGAAGGGCTCCGCTCTCCTTTGCTTTTGCAGGGAACACAGAGCACTGATCATTACTATTTACTGGAAGTCACATGCTTTGTGTGGACACTGTTGTTCCGTGTTCATCACAGCTCTGTGCTCGCTTCCCACCACCCCACTCTGCCCTGGCAAGGAGCAGTATGCCAAGGCCACAACACGCAAGCCTCCTCAGTTACTTCAGCGGCTCCCATTAGCCAGCTCAACTCTGTTCCATTTATCTTCAAACTCTGCTTATAAAACTAGCTTAAATGTACATGAATCAATAATTGTGTAGGTGTGGGTTACCTGACAGACTTCCTTTCATGTGGCAACTCCTTGTCCATTACCTGACATGTTGCTTTACCTCCTGTTCCATTTTCTCTAGCATTTTTCAAATTTCATTTTATGTGTGATGCATTTTCACATCCATGCAGGTGCATATGCATGTCAAGAGTGCATGGCGAGGCCAGAGGCTGATGTTAGAAGGCTTCCTCTCTTCTCTACCATATTCTGTGAGACAGTGTCTCTCAGTGAACCTCTAGGTAAGCTAGTCAGAAAGTCCTAGGGATCCTCCTGTCTCTGCTTCTTGATTACTGGGATTACAGACAGGCGTTGGCATTCTTGGCATTTTATTGGGTGCCGGGGATCTGAATTCAGGCCCTCATGCTTGAAGCCATCTCTGGAGCCACTCCCTAATCATTTAAGAAGATGTCTAGGGTTAAGCTTTACTACAAGATGCTAAGTCAATCTTGTAGAGAGAGACTCCTCGGTCCTTTGTCCTTATTTTTCTGTTTGTTCTTTAGTTTTATTTTTACTTTTTTTTTTTTTTTCAAGGTAGGGTCTCGCTGTAGTCCAGGCTTACCTGGAATTCACTATGTAGTCTCAGGGTGGCCTTGAACTCATGGCAATCCTCCTACCTCTGCCTCCTCAGTGCTGGGATTAAAGGCGTGCGCCACCACGCCCAGCTCTATTTTTACTTTTTAATGACAGTTTTCACACATGTACATAATGCATTTTGATCATAATCCTCTCCCATTAATTAACTTATTTTTCCTCCTCCATAATTCTTCTTCCATGGGACCCCTTCTTTCCAACTAGTCTCTTATGTGGACTTTATTTTTTACCCTTTCTATCATTCATGATGATGTGTTTATGGGCCCAGTGTTACGTACATCTTGTGCAGGTAAGGACAACTACCATGAGGTCACGAATGCAATGCCCTCTTTGTGTGCAGAAGATAGCATTCCAAAGCACACCTCCCCATCCTTTTGTTCTTACACTTTTTTTCTGCTACTTCTTCTGGAATGTTTTCTAAGCCTTTGAGGAAGTCTTGTGTTTTTGTAGCCCTCTTGGATTGCTTTCATCATGAAAACATAAGCAGCCCTCATAGCGCTACTGAGTTCGCTTTGACCACAACAACCCTCTCATTCTACAAAGGAGGACTCTGACACTAAGGAAGGTGAGTCCCTCATCCATGTCCATAGTTCAAAGCCAAGTCTCCTGGTCCAGAGCTTCTGGGGTGCTCTACAGACTTCAGCTCTGATGGCATGGGGCATCCTCCTGGTCCCACCTAATGCAGGCAGGTCAAAGAGCAGGCTATATCCAGAACCCCATGTGGGAGGTCAGCATGTTTCCAATGTCCACTTTCATGTACAACAATGTAGGTGAGGCCCAAACAAAGGTTTCAGGAGTGAGTGTACTTTTATTGACAGAACCAGAGCCCCCATGGACTAAATGTTTGGAAAGCCCAATAAAAAGCTGAGACTCCCATATGTCTGTCTGGAATTGCACTTGGGAACCTCATTCTGGGCAGAAGTGCTTTTGGCTCATATCATGTATTTACAGAGAATAACTCCTCTGTAAGTGCTCAGACCTGCATCCAGAGTGGATTCTCCTCTGTGGCACCTTCACAGGCCTGACAGTGTTTTGCTTCTATGGGATGAAGCATCCACCAAAGCTTGGGCTGACTTTCCATCTCAAAGTGGTTTCAAAATTGTGAGCCAAGTTACTGAGTGGATAGGCTTGTTTTCAGCCAAGGACTCTCAAAATAGCAGACAAATATGTATGTAAGGAAACCCATTCCTTGGGTAGTTACAGCTTTCAAAAGAAAGGAAGATAAAATTCTTGCTTTCAAGACCATCCCATCCTAACGTTTGATGACAGGAATAAATGAACTTCCAGTGCTTTGCCAGCAGTGCAGGTATTATTGAGAAGACAGCACTCTCTAGAGGTGGATGCTCACCCTGGTGTCTCTGGTCCCTGGGGACAGAGCATCTGCTTCACACTTACCTGAGATTCTGAGCTAGGAGACCATTTCTATTCTGGGTTCCATTAATAACTATCTCATATCTATGCAAACCCCTATGAATGTAAGTGTTGGCTCATCAGAATATTAATATTAGCTGGGTATGGTGGCACACGCCTGTAATCCCAGCACTCGGGAGGATCTCCATGAGTTCCAGACCACCCTGAGACTACACAGTGAATTCCAGGTCAGCCTAGGCTAGAATGGGACCCTACCTCAAAAAACATGAAAAAAGAATGTTAATGCTCTTTCAAGTAAGTGGTGTGTGCCAGTTGTTGTGTGGGTCAAATAAATCCATAAGAAAATAGTTTGTAAACAATAGAGCACACTCTCAATTTCCCCATGGTGCAGGAGAGAATGTCTTCTGCTGGAAGCAAGGAAGGAGAATGGTGAAAACTCCCGCTGGGACACCCAGAAGGATGCTGATCAGGGAACAGCTCTCCCTAGGACTGGAGAGCATGGGTCTGTGTAGACAGCATTTGTCCAACTGGGATGCATACAATCAAGTGTTGGATGGGATGGGTAAGAATTAAGGGTTTTGACAAAGGAATAGCTACAGTAATGATCTGAGAGACTTAGCTGAACGAGGAAGGAGTGACAAAAGGTCACAACTGGTTCTAGAGAGATAGCTCAGCAGTTAAAAGGCTTACTTACAAAGTCTGATGGCCTGGGTTTGATTCCCCAGTACTCAGATGCACATGTGTCTGGAATTCATTTGCTGTGGCAAGAGATCCTGTAAGGAGAGAGAACAAGAATGAGAAAGAGAATGGGTGTGCCAGGATCTCTTGCCACTGGTAGGTATGGGAGAGACTCAGAAGTAAGATGTAGGCACCATGCGTGCCAGAAAAGAGTTGGCTGGCAAACAGGCCATGGAGGTAGAAGCAGGGTGTGAGGCTGTAGTTTAAAACTTTAAAGACGGAAGTCATCCAGGGACCTGAGTGGGACAAGAGAATGTAGACAAGTTGTGTGTGATCATGGGAAAGGCCAGTAGGGTAGAAGGCGAGCAATGACTAGTGTGGAGGGAGGGAGGGAAAGAGAGAGAGAGAGAGAGAGAGAGAGAGAGAGAGAGAGAGAGAGAGAGAGAGAGAGAGAGAAAGTTGTATGTCAAGATTTCCTTGGAGAATATAGGCCAGCAGTGAGGCCTGGGGCTGACCATAGGCAGGATGAAAGCCTGCAGGTGGTAGAGACATCAAGGGTGGAACAGAGTGTCTGAAAGGGCTGGAAGAGAAGGCTGATGTTGTGTCAGGGTAACTGACCAGGATGCATTCTCAGATTTAAAACTTGCTTTGAGTTATATATAAAGGTTTAGTTTACATACAGATCATCAAGAAAACCTAGCCAAGACCTGTCATATATGGAACTCTTCATGTGTCCTTAGAGAAGGGACGGGACATCTCAGCCTTGGCATCTACTCATGGTTTATGTATCAGTTGATGTTCTCTTGTGGATTCTTGATCTTTTGCAGATGTTTATTTTTGGGATCTCTCTGGGGCCTCTGTCTCGACCCAGCTGAAAACTGGGACATCTGAGAGCTCAGAAGTTTAACAGTTGTTCCCATGTTCCTTCTCTCAGTCAGAAGCTTCAAAAGCAGATTTTTTAAAAAATCTTTTTTTCTCTAAAAATTATGCTTAAAACTTGACACATAGGGCTGGAAAGATAGCTCAGTGATTAAGGTAAATGCTTACAAAGCTTAAGGACATGGGTTCAATTCCCCAATACCCACGGAAAGCCAGATGCACAAGGTGGTGCATGCATTTGAAATTCATTTTCAGTGGCTAGAGGGCCCTGGCATACCCATTCTCTCTCTCTCTCTCTCTCTCTCTCTCTCTCTCTCTCTCTCTCTCTCTCTCTCTCTCACTTCTATCTGTCCTTGAAAATAAATCAGATATAAAAAATTGACACATAGTAACTATGAATTTATGGGATGCAGTGTAATGCTTCAATACATATATAATATCATCATACAAACCAGATTTATGTAAGGTTATAGTTTAAATCCCTTGGCTGACTAGTCAGTCCTCATTACTACAAACTTTAGTTTTAGAATTCAACAAAAGAACAGCATCTTTAGTACACTTACCATGCCTTACCCTGCTATTTCCATGAGTGTTTTTTTATCCAATTCCTACAATCATCAGACTCATGCTCCCTACAGCCCCTGGCCCTACTCAGGTGGTTGGGGGGAAAGGGAAGTTGGGGGTGAGGCACTGTGTTTAAGGAAAATCAAAGGTGATTTGGGGTGAGGAATATTTTCCAGCTGAAAACTCCTGCTTACTGTTGTTCTCTCATTGAACACCAGAGGGCAACACAGCCATATTGAATAACAGATCTGCCTTGCATTAACCCTAAACTGAATGCTTATTTGAGTATCTTGCTTCTTAGGCTTAAAAAAAAAAAAAAAAACTATTTATTATTAATTTGTTTGAAAGGAGAGAGAATGAGTACACAAGGTCCTCTTGGCGCTGCAAATGAGCACCAGTTTGTGAATCTGGATTTATGTGGGTACTGGGGACTTGAACCCTGGGCAAGTAGGCTTTGCAAGCAAACACATGAGCACATCCTAGCCTTCATCTCTTCGGTGTATCACATAACCCCTGTGGCTTGTTAAAGCTTTTCAGAAATTGTCAAATGTGATGATGTAATCCAATTGTTCATCGTTAGCATTGCCCTCTCTTTCCAATACAGATCTGTTACTAGTAAGGCCCCATTTGACAGGGGACACATTTTAAGTTAAGATGAAGACATAAATTCAGGCTAGTCCTATTCATATACCACCAAAAGAGGACCCAAAACTACTATATTTTGGCTTCTTCACACTATTATGTTTGTAGTTTGCTTCGCCTTATTCAGATGACAATTTGCAGAAAAATCTCTATAATTGAAACCTTATTGAAAGAGGGTTTGAGCTGGGTGTGCTGGCTCACACCTTTAAACCCAGTATTTGGTAGGCTGAGACAGGAGGATCCCCATAGATTGAGGTCAGCCTGAGTTACAAAATAAGTTTCAGGTCAGCCTGGACTGAAGTGAGACCTTGTCTCAAAAACCGCAACAGCAACATCAACAACAACAAAAAAACAAGAGACTTTTATCTTGAACAATAAGTATGTATATTAGGTTGCCAGGTACTCTAGCCTCTGTGAACAAACTCCAGATGCATGCACCCCTTTGTGCATGTGGCTTTACGTGGGCACTGGGGAACCGAACCCTGGTTATTCTGCTTTGCAGACAAGCACCTTAACCACTGATCCATCTCTCCTGTCCCACCTTCAGTTTTTTTTAGTTGACTAACATGAGACATCTTAAGCTAACATGAGCAGGGGACAGCTACAGATCAAGGTTCTGTTTACAGGCGTTTAGTCAAATAAACACATCTGTTGGATTAGAAGCTTCCTTGGTTTATTACAGTAATTGCTTCTAAGTAAGCAGCAAAGTATTTAAATCTCGCATATGTAAAATACATATTACATTTCCTAGCAAGGGACAAGACTTGGTGAATATTTTTTCAACAACAATAGTTCATAGATTTAGAGTTTTACTTAACCAAATAGATACTGTTCTTGACACCATCACTGAGAGATGGACCTCATTAAAGCAATAGCTTCTTGGTGGCTCCTTGTTTAAAGCCATTACTACATTTCTTTCTTGAGCTTTAACTTACATATACTACCCAATCATCTCAATCACAGATTGCTATGCGAAGAAATATAGCAAGCAGACGTCTCCTGGAATCATATGTTTTTGAAGCAAAGTTCTGTGATGAGTTATAGCTCTTGCTGCAGAACCAGCCAACCTAGTTCAAAGCTGTAACTGTGCTATCATCTGAGATAAGACTGATGTTTGTGTGATTTTTTTAATAAAATAAAGACTTTCTATGGACAAATAATGTGATGCTCTCATTCCCCTCCTCCCTGTTCCCATTCCACTGAGTGGGCTTGCTGGTATTCACCATGGGGTTATGGGTTGTGAGAGCTGCATTCAGTTATTAAGGGTGGAGGGCAATGTTTCTGGATACTCCTCCCCACCCTCTTACAATCTTTCTGCCCCCTCTTCCACAAAATTCCCTAAACCTTGATGGATATGTTTTACATCTACTTTAGTGTTGAGCTCTCAGCAACTTCTGGATTTCTGCTTCGGTGTGTTTTGAGTGTCCTCAGTAGGTCTGAATTTTAGAGCTAATAAATGGCATCATTTTATTATGTTATAGTTTTTAAGGTCTCAAGTGAGATACTCGAGATAGTGTTAATTACCATCATCTCTATCACCAGTACCACATTGTGGCATCATCATTATCTTTATTGCCCTTGGGTTGCCATGGTATTGGGTGAAGTACTTTGACATAGGGAAGTAACAGGGGAACATTTTCCAATTGTTATATAATGTATTCAAACTGGAGATGAATGAAAGGCTTGGGATGAAATCTACCAGATTTGTATATTCAAACTCTTAAAGCACTTCCGGTGGACTAAGGCTCTGATTTAGGTAGGAAAGGAGAGAGTAAGTACTTAGCCAGTGTTCAAACTAACTCTAAAAAACAATGGACATATACAAAGATCCCTAGTATAATTATTGGTCCATTTTAGTTGACATTTTATAAAAGGACTGAGAGATCAAAAGTGGTCATGTTTTATTGCAGCTCTGCTGAGGAGACAGGACTTCCAGAAGGCAATTTGCTGATAGTTTAAGAAACAGGAGTTTTATTTTTTGGAGACTCCCTCTTGAGTGAAATTATATGAAACAAATTTTTATTTTGTGTTTAGTCACATGGATGTCATTATCTCCAGTCAATGTTTTCTTAGGAAACCTAAGCCATGGAAAATTCCTCCAGAGAGCTGCTTGGCCAGCAGGTTGTTTTCCACATTACTTAACTGAAGAGCTCTCTGTGTCGGCTCTCTCTGAAGTGGGGTCAACAGCAGCTCACAAGTGCCACCTGCGGACCCCTAAAAGTACTCAAGCCCAACCACACTCTGCAATACTTTTCTTCTGGATAATTTGGGTGGCCACAGGCATTAAAGTTATTTAAATCTTCTAAGTGATTCTAGAGATTTCCAATCTTGTTCTTTCTCCTTAGTCTCCTATGGTTCTGTACTTTTTCATATGTATGCATTTGACCATATTCAAATTTTATTCCCTTTGTAACGTATCTTTTTTAAGGGATATCTTTATCTTTGAAAAAATATTTTAAAATAGTATGAATTGACCAATTTGCTCTCCTGAAACATACAGCACTTGATTTTACAGAAGAGCATGCAAGGAAAATGCTAGAATTGTTCTTGGTTATATCTGGAGTGGTAGTCGACAGTATCTTCATTTTATATAATTAAGAAATGACTTAACCCATTATTATGTATAATTAATATATAAAAAAAGAAAAGAAAGAAAGAAGCTGCATTTTTCCTTTTCTGATTTCATTAAGCACAATGAGTCCTGACCAGATCATTTCTGCCTTTGAAACTTACAAAGAGGTGACATGGTGACATGAGTGGTGAAGCATTTGCCTGGCATGCTTCAGGCCCTGGGTTCCATGGCCAGCATTGAAAACAAACCCAAAACTCCAAGCCACAATAACAGAGAGCAGGAATGGCACGAGTTCTATATGAAATGACAATCATACAACATAAACACTGTATTAGTCAGCAAAATAGTTGACAAAACAAAGAAGGAAGGAAAGATTATTTTTGTTGTTGTTGTTCATGGTTTCAGGTCTCTCATTCCAGGTCCCTGGCCCTGTGTGCTCTGCAGAACATCATAGAGGTGGGATGTGTGGAAGAGAAAGCTATGGACCTCTTGGAAGTGGGAGGAGGGAGGGGAGGACCATGTAGAGCCTTCAGAGACATGACCCAGTGATCTCCATAGTGCCCTCTCAGTAGGACGTATCTCCTAAAGTTTTAACTTCTTCACAAAATAACACTATATTCTGGGGACCCATGTGACTATGGGGAACGTTTCACATCCAAGCCACAGCAGTGATGCTGTAGAGAGAATAGAAACAGCAACAGTGATGGCAACAATGTGTTTATTTATGGCATTGGGAAGCCATTGTTTGTTCGTTATGTGACATTGCACATTTCATGCTCAGCATGAGTGGCATATGGACCTTCTGAGACATGAAATTTCAATGAAAGACCATGCACTCTAGCAATCTTGTGCTAGATTGTTTTGGCTGACTATTAAAATACTCCATCTAGCGCCACTGCAGACTATGTGCAAATGTACTGTGTTTGTTTCTTACTCCTATTTTCACCTCATAGAAAGGCCCTTTAGCTCAGTCTTAGAGGTTCTTTTAAGTTGTCCATTTCCAAGTGTGAAAGAGGTGTTTAGGTGTTTCCCATGTCATTTCCTTATTCACATTGTTGGAAACCCATCCCTTCTAGAAAGTTTAACCTGGTTAATTGGCAAATGATTCCATCTTTTCACAATACATCTATCAGAAGCCATCTGTGTATAGGCATGTAATGACATTCTATGCAGCAGACACGTGACGGCATGCTCCTTTTATTTCTCCAATTTAAGCTCCTCGGCCCTTTCACCGCCTAAGGTCTTTCAGCATTCCCCCCACAAGCCTATTTACTTCTGCAGGGAATCCATTAATCTGGTTCTTTTTATATATTTACTTGGTTGCTCTTGTTCAGAGAAGCTTTGCCTGGTCTTTCGGTATTATTTCGGTATTATTATTATTGCTTTACATCATCCTATGGTATCTCTCCAGAGTTTCACTTTTATAGTTTCTTGAATGACTATTTGAAAGTCTGCAGCTCTGGGGTATTATTCTCAGTATCATTCTAGTGCTCAGACTCATGGATCCAGTGAAGGCCGAGTAGGGATGGACGGTCAGCACCTGGGCTTGCTCTTCCACACAGCCACAGCTCCCCTTCACTGTAGACTTTTATAATACTCGTCTTAGGGTCTCTCTCTCTCACCCAGGCTGATCTGGAACTCACTCTATAGCCCCAGTCTGGCCTCAAACTCACAGCAATCCTCCTCAGCTGCAATCAAAGGCATATGCCACCATGCATGGCCTTTATGTTTTTAAAAGTTAATGTTTTATGCAATACTTAAAAATTGGTAGTTTAAGAAGAGCAATTAATTGTGCAAAAAATTTTCCTAAAATGTTTGTTATTGAACTGAATTTGAAAATTAGGCAGTAATTTTTTAAACTTATCCATATTCTCCCTTTATCAATACAGCAACTGTTTTCATTACTTTATTTATTTTGTTTTGTTTTGTTTTTTTTAAAGCCACTGTTTTATTTTTTTTATTGTCCATAATGAGTTACATTATTTAGTGGGCAAACAATGAGTTGTTATCCCCAATTCCCTGATTCCTCCCCTCCCCCATCCCTGATCAGCTGGATATCCTCCTCCATGGGTCATCTGGATCAGTCCTTGTGACAGGGGACCATGGATAGCCTAGTATTCAGCCAGGTTCTCCTGGCCTTAGTATGTTGTTACTGAGGGGTGCCATGCCTCTGGATAGTCTCCCCCACCACGGCAGCACTGCCCCATTTCTCTGTGTGATAGGCTGCTTCCTAAAAGCTGAGGATCTAAGAGAAAGTCTTTCATTCTTCGGTATCTGAAAACACAACGCCCTCTAGAGGAGAAAGTGCTCTGCAACACAGCCTTGGGCTTTGTTACCTAACACACTCTAGCTTTAGCCTCAGGGCTCATCCAGGAGTTGCTCTGGGCTCACCTAAGGGTTTTTCAGTCTGAAGATCTTACTTGGAATCTTAGGAGCTGCTTCCTGACATGGCTTTTTATATGAAAGTTTGGGATTATTTAAACCAGAAATTAAACTTCCGTGACAAAGATTAGGCTAACGTGCAGCTATGGAAACAGTTGGATGAATATAGTCACTTAAAATTACCCCTTATTAATGTGCCAGTAACTTTAACTCAACTGATTAGTACCAAAATTTGCTAAGAATCGACTCTGCAAGTGAGGAGATCAGCCTGTTTTCTTCATGGAAACACAGAGCAGGCCCATGGTAGGGTAGGTTGAGCCAGGATGCTGACAGAGGATGAAGTGTGGATGAGACATATATTGGGTATCACTGAATGAATGCATTGTAATAGCACACTGTATGGTCATGAATGTTTTATTCTCTCTTTGTTATGTTTTCCAGAGGGATAACCAATTGGCTGGTAGAGTAACAAATGAAAAGTAACCCGACTCCATTGGCCTGCTTAAACCTGCGTGGGAAGGATGGAAAGGAGCGACCCTTTGCTTTGAAGCAGTGGAACAGGTATGGAATCGTGCCTTTCCTCATTGCCTTCTTCTGCTTCTCTGCACATCTACTCCAAGACCAGTTGAAAGCAGCAAGTTGCTCCCGTTTGAGGACAGAATTGGAGTCATAGGAGCAGGTACCATGGGTCGTTTGTAGCTTCTGAATTACCCATCTTCAGGTTGCTGGTCAAGTAAATATTAGTGCACTTGAGGCATCTCTTTTCAAATAGTAAATAAGTAATCATCCTAGGGAGAGTGAACGTTTTACACATAGGATAAGCATTTTGGGTGGTGTTTAGCTTTAAGACACTTTGTTTGGATTAGGAGCATTTTGCTCCATTAAGTTGATTTCAAAGGAGGAATCACAGAAGTGATAACACATTGGTAGGACATGTTGATTTCCCCAGTGATGGCCATAGAAGAGTGTTTGCTGTGCTTAATGAGATGATCTCTCTGTGAGCATTTTTTTTCAGTTAGGAGGAAGCCCTGCTAAAAAAGATAGTTTGATTTTTTTTTAGTGTACAATTTGCATAACAGACAGATGAAACTTCTTTCATTTTAAAAGGAATAGTTCATTTCTACATGAAAAATGTAGAACACTCTTAAAACTCCCGGAATTAGTTTCTTTTTAAAAAATATTCGTCTATTTTGCTGGGCATGATGGTGCATGCCTCTAATCCCAGCACTTGGGAGGCACAGGTAGTAGGATCTTCATGAGTTGAAGGCCACTACAGGTCAGTTTGGGCTAGATTGAGAACCTGCCTTGGAAACCTAAAAAAAAAAACCTAAAACCTCCCCTAAAAATATTGTTTATTTTGACTCAACACTCAACCAGTTTCTTTCAATTATAGTTAGTACCCCAAAACAGATGAGCATGCAATTTGGTGATAATGCCTTAAAGGTATTATGATATTAATAGAATTATAATGCAGCTAGTAAGCAATTTTAAGTTCAGAAGATTAAATATCACAAACTGAATGATCAAAATGAAATTAATTGATGACTACATGGCAACATTTTCTTCCTCTTAATGCTTATAGATGAAGGACTATGAAAGACCTGAATTTTGTGTAGGAATATACTATTTTTTATAGATTATATCTTTATTATCCATATTTACATACACTGAATGAGCAAATAATGTGTTGGTGTCCCCAATTCACTGATTTACCCCTTCCCTGTCCCTAATCAGCTGGGTATCCTCCTCCGTGGGCAGTCTGGATCAGTCCATGGGGCAGAGGGTTATGGATAGCCTAAGAGTCAACCTGGTTCCACCCCCTTTGTATGTTGTTACTGAGGGGGGCCATGTCTCTGGATATTCTCTCCCACCATGGCTATTACAATCTTTCCACCCCCTCTTCTGTTCAGTTCCCTGAGTCATGGTGGGTGAGTATTAAGGCTGTTTTATTGTTGAGGTCTTGGGGGGGGGTCTCTGTATTTCTGCTTTAGGTTTCGTTGCTTATCCCACCACTCTCTGTGGGGTTCCATGTGGATCCTCCACGGTAGGTCTGGGGTGGCGCATCTCTTGCCAGGATGTCAGCTATTGGCCTGTGGTTCATTGGTAGGGTTGGATGAGCCACAGCTCTCTCGTTGTCTTCTCAAAGATACAAACAGAATCTCATCGGAGAGTGAGATCAGTATAGGTTACCTGAGATACACATTTCTGAATTGGCTAGATTCTATTGTGAGTAGCCTCTTTGTAAATCACTTGTAAAGTGCATTTCTCTTTGGGGTCCCAAGATTTTGGTTCCCAGTGCATTTCGCCCTGAGTCCCAATTCCAGTTAAGGGCTCCCCATCACTGAGTGGATTATTTGGCAGAATTAAAAGCTATTGATTGCCTCCCCCAGTCTTTGGCTCCTCCATTGCACAAGTGTTCATTTCTTGGTTCGCTGTTCTTTCCCAGTAGGAAGTGTGCTCAGCCTACTCATGGTGGCAGACTGCGTTTCAAAAGACTATTAAAAAGGAATTCATAAAAATTTTACATTTTATATGAAGGATTAAATGATGTTATAGCTCCATTATTTACTCAGATTGTCTAGGAAGAGTTTTTATAGGGTATTTCAACTAATACTCGAGTAGTAGTAAATTAATAGTATTTCTTGGGACATTAAGAAATACTATTAATTAATACTACTAGAGTGACCCAGAGATCTTGGTAGTATAAATAAATAAATTTTATTTATTTATTTTTTAATAAAATATTTTATTTATTTATTTGCAAGCAGATGTTTATTTTAAGTGCACTGCTTTATTGAATCTGAGAAGTGTCATCTAAATCAATTATATATGTTTCTGCTCAGAAAACACATGTCATTGTTTCTTTTTTTATTGTCCATAATGAGTTACATTATTTAATGGGCAAACAATGAGTTGTTATCCCCAGTTCCCCAATGCCCCTCTTCCCCATCCCCAATCAGCTGGATATCCTCCTCTGTGGGGCAGTCTGGATCAGTCCTTGGGGCAGGGGACCATGGATAGCCTAGGAATCAGCCAGTTCTGCAAACCCTAGTATGTTGTTACTGAGGGGGGCCATGTCTCTGGATATTCTCCCTCACCAAGGCTCTCACAATCTTTCTACCACCTCTTCTGCTCAGTTCTCTGAGTCGTGGTGGGTGAGTATTAAGGCTGCTTTATTGTTGAGAATTTAGGGGTCTTTTTACTTCAGCTTTAGGTTGTGTCGATAATCTTTGTTGTCTGTCTCACTGGCTTATCCTGTGTTGGCTGAATGGCTGTGGCTATGGGTATCTTGTTCATCCCATCATTCTCTGCGGGGTTCCATATGGATCCTCCATGGTAAGTCTGGGGTGGCTCATCTCTTGCCAGGATGTCAGTTATTGGGATGAGCCTCAGCTCTCTCACTGCATTCTGAAAGATACAAACAGAATCTCATCAGAGAGTGAAATCAATATAGGTTAACTGAAATACACATTTCTGAATTAGCTAGATTTTATTTTTAGTAGCCTCTCCTTCAATCACTCGCATAGTGCATCTCTCCTTGGGGGCCCAAGAGTCTGGCTCCCAGTGCATACCGCCCTAAGTCCCTAGTTTCATCATTGTTTCTTATGCACAAAGAAAACTTGTAGTCTTTTCTTTTATGTTTTAATAGCAATTTCAGCCAACTGCTAACTGCATTGGCCAATTATCAAACTGTCATTTTTAATATTCCAATAAAATGCAAATGGGTGGTTTTTTAAAAAGTGCCTTCAGAAATATGTATCTAAAGAGAAATCTGTTGGGCTTTGGACAAAGAGGGCATAAAACATAATAAACTCTCCATAGCACCCACTGTGCTACTGACCAATCCACACTGTAAGACAGTTACTGGATTTCACTCAGCAAGAATAAATTATGACATAGATTTCTAAAGGAAGTTATGATTTGAAAACCACACACAACTCAAGGAATAGTTGATTCCATGTCTTCCTGAATGTGAGCTTCTATTTTGAAACTGAGATGTGGAATCTGCCTTCTCTTTTTCCACTGGAAAGAGGATGCATGGGCGGGGGGCAGAGAAGCAGAAATCCCAGGATGTTTCCAGAACATCTCTCTGTTCCATACCAGGAATAATTTTGAAGGATGCATCCTTAGAGAAAAGTAATTTACACAGGTGCCTCAGGGTGTGTTTGGGTCCTCTGGCCTGCCTTACTCGGAGTTGGAACTTATACGAGGCCTGTGGGACAGTTCATCCATGTGATGTGGTGATTTCATGTGGCCAGTGCATTCTCTTCCTCAAAGAAGACCTACTAGGAGCTGAAAGCAGAATCAAGAGAATTCCAAGGAGTATGGAGTTAGGCGAATCAAACTTTTCAGAACCTTGCACTAAGTATTACTGCCTGGGTTTCTCTCAAGCAGAACTGCCTGGCCATTGGGACTGGAATCCTTTGGCTCTCCCCCTTGGGAGTGTTTGGATGCATTTGCCATCTTCTCAATGCCCTCCATCAATCACTCTTGAAAACCAACACAAGGAAAGCCTGATATTGGCAATTATGAGCTGTTAGTTCAGTCCTACAGCTCAGGTCTATCTTGGAACCCAAATCTTCTAACCATTCGCAATGAAAGGAAAGTTCACAAAACATGTTGACATTCACTACATTGTTCTTTTAAAATATTTTATTTATTTATTTGCAATCAGAGAGAGAGACAGAGAGAGAGAGAGAGAGAGAGAGAGAGAGAGAGAGAGAGAGAGAGAGAGAGAAGAGGAGAGAATGGGCAGTGGGCACACCAGGGCCTCCAGCCACTGCAAACCAATTCCAGATACATGTGCCACTTTGTGCATCTGACTTTACATAGGTACTGGGGAATCAAACCTGGGTTGTTAGGCTTTGCAGGTAAGCGCCTTAACCCCTTAGCCATCTCTCCAACTCACATTGTTCTTCTTAGTTGATTTCATTAGGATCACCAACCCTTATTATACCACGTTGGAGTCTCAGGGGCCTGTAAGAGGATTCGGACCACCAGATAACATCTGTGGCCCTGCCCTCACCTGAGTCAGTGCAGTAGTGAACCTAGAGTGAGCCAAGCTTGGAGGTCTGCTCCAACTGTGCCTGCTTGCCATTGTGATCTGCAGGGGTCCATCACTCCTGTTGCACCTGGGATCCCTTGTACACAAGTGTCTCCGAAACCCTGGCACCATTCTTAGCCCAATATGTTCAGTAATTGAGAGAGAGAGAGAGAGAGAGAGAGAGAGAGAGAGAGAGGCATTATTCATATAGCATGAACAGATTCTGTTTAATTTTTCTGATTTCTCTTTTATTACCTTTTAGGTAATATACAGTACAGATTAAATGGTTTCATTATGACATTTTCTTACATGCATATCATTGTACATGACTCATATTCACCCCCAGTTACCTTCCTACATCCATCCTCCTTCTTTCTTGCTAGTTCCCTTCCTCCTCACCTGAAATAGTTCCCTTTTTGCTTTTATGTTTATAAATATATAAATATATAGACCAAACTAGATTATGCACATAACAGAAAGACAAACTGATTTTGTGTTTTTTCTCCACCATCGCCCCCTGTTTCTTTCTCTATTTAGACCTGCTCCTCCCCCTTCTACTTTCATGCTATTTATTTATATATCGGTTCTGCACATGACAGAAAACATGCCATGTTCGCCTCTGAGTCTAACTTATTTTCCTTAACCTGTTGATCTTCAGTTTCACCAATTCTTTTGCAAATGACAATTTCATTCTTCTTTATGAATAAAGAACACTGTGTATACATACCATACCACATTTTCCTTATTAATTCATCTGTTAGTAGGCCTGTAGGCTGGTTCTGTATCTTGGTATTGTAAATAATACAGCAACCAAGTTGTATGTGCGTTTCTGTACTTAACTGAGATTCCTTTGGGTAGATATTCAGGAGTAAAATACTTGAGTCATGCGGTAGTTTTATTTCCAAGTTTTTGAGGAGCCTCTAAATTGATTTCCATAGTGACTGTGCTACTTACATTCCCTCCAGCAGTGCATAAGTGTTCCTCTCTCCCCACATCCTGCTCAGCATTCCTTGTCATGATGACATCCACTTTGATTGGAGTGAGGTGGAATCTTAGTGCAGTTTTATTTTGCATTTCCCTAATGGCTAAGGATGTTGAACATTTTTCAAAATTTTATTGCCCATTTATATTTCTTCTTTGAGAAATGTTGGTCAATTTTCTTTCCTATGTATTGATTGGATGATTTTTTTGTTGTTTATATTTTGGAGTTCTCTAGAGATTCTACATTCCAATTCTATATCAAATATATAACTAGCAAAGATCGTCTCCCATTCTGTAGCTGTTGCCTCCTTGTTGTAGGTAAGGGTCCAAGCATTTTGTTGAGTAAGACAGAGAATGGGCACCCTTGCGTAGTTCCTAATTTTAGAGGAAATACTTTCAGTTTTTTCCCCTTTGCTATAATGTGGCTATAGGCTTGATGTATATAGTCATTCTTTTGTTGAGATATGTTCTTTCTATTACTATGTTCTTCTAGGATTGTTTCACTGTTCTATGTCTGTTGAGATGATCATGCACTATATTACACTTACTGATTTATGTATATTGCACAATCCTTGCATCGTTGGAATAAAATCAAGGTGTTATAATCTTTTCAGTGTTTTCTTGAATTCAGTTTGCAAGTATTTCATTGCTATTTTTGGGGTATGTGCTCATCAGGGAAATTGATCTATGCTTTTCTTTTGTTGCTGTGGTTTGAATATGAAATGGTTCTCTCATAGGTTCAAGTGTTTGAATATTTGGTTCCTAGTTAGTAGCACTGTATAGGAAGGCAGGGAAACCTTTAGGACATAAAACTTGATGAAGAAAGTGGGTCACTGGGGGAAGCCTTGAGATTTTATAGCTTGGCTCCACTTCTTGTTTTCCCTCTCTCATCACTCTCCTTCCCAGTCTCTCTGTTCTTTTTGTTATTTTTTGAACATTTATTTATTTATTTGAGAGGGGTAGGGGGAGAAAGAAGGAATGGGCTTTCTAGGGTCTCCTGCCACTGCAGATGAACTCCAAATGCATGTGCCTCTTCGTGTGTCTGGCTGTTTGTGGGTTCTTCGGAGTTGAACCTGGGCCCTCAGACTTTGCAAGCAAGAGCCTTTAACTGCTGAGCCATCTCTCTAGCCCCCCCTTTTTTTTGCTATTTTGGTGTATGTGGTATATATGTAGTGTGTAGTATGTGTCTTTGCATGCAGATATTTGTGCATGGACACAGATCTGTGCAAACATCAGATCATTTTTCCACCTTATTTTTCTGAGACAGTGTCTTTCATGAACCTGGAGCTTTTTTTTTAGTTAGACTGGCTAGTCAGAATGTAGATGCGATGTGACTAGCCGACTTCTTGCTCTTGCCACAATACCTCCTACACCATGATAGGCTGTAACCCTTGGAACTATAAACCAAAATAAACCCTTACTTCTTTAAGCTGCTTCTTATCTGGTATTCAGTCACAGCATCAAGAAAAGTCACTCATATAGTTTTATACTTCTCTGGTTTGGGGTCAGGGCAATACTAACTTCACAGAATGAATCTTGTGTCCTTTCTCTTTCTATTTTTTCACTCTTTATATAAATGTATTTATTTATTGTTAATAAGTAGAAACACTGTATGAACAACTCTTGTGCTGGTACCCCCATTTCCCTTTCTATTTTATGGAACAGTTTGAAAAGCAATGGTGTTAACTCTTCTTTAAAAGTCTGGTAGAATTTGTCCATTTCTGGGCTTTTCTTTGTTGTGAGGCTGAAACTACTTCAATCTCATTGCTTATTGGGCATCTGTTTCCATTAATTGTATTGTCTTTATTTAATTTTAGTAAGGCATATTTTATTAGTTACTTTTCTCATTGCTTGACAAAATAGCACCCCAAGGAATGCAGAGTTTATTTTGGCTCACAGTCCATCATGGCCTGGAGGCCCTGGCAGCAGGTGCATGAGGTAGCTGATTGCATCATATCCATAGTCAGGAAGCAGAGAACAATGAATGCTTGCCATAGTTAACTTGCTCCTTCTTCATTATTTATTTATTTGCAAGCAGAGAGAGACAGAGAGGAAGAGGGAGAGAGAATAGGCACTTAGGGCCTCTAACCACTGCAAACAAACTCCAAATGCATGAGTCACTTTCTGCTTTTGGCTTTATGTGGGTACTGGGGCATCAAACGTGGCTCATTAGGTTTTTCACCTTAACCACTGAGCCATTTCCCCAGTCTGACTTTCTCCTTTTTATTTAGTTTGTGACCCCAGCCCATAGAATGGTCCCATCCACAGTTAGAGTTTTCCCACTTCAATTAACACAATCTACAAATCTCTCATAGACATACCAGAGATTTGTTTCTAGGTCATTCTAGAACATTTAGTTCCCCCCCTTTTTTTTTTTTGCGGTGCTGAGGACTGAACCCAGGGCCTTGTGCTTGCTAGGCAAGCGCTCATCCACTGAGTTAAATCCCCAACCCCAAGAACCTTTAAAGTTGACATTACCCATCAACATATATTTCCAAAAATTTGCTCATTTTTCTAGATTTTACAGTTTTTTGAAATATAAGTTTTCAAACCATCCCCTAGCGATTAGCTGGATTTCAGTGGTGTATGTTTTACTTTTTTTAATCTTATTTTCATTTTTGGCATGTGTGTGTGAGTACAGTGTGCATATATGTATGTATGTATGTATGTGTGTGTTTATATGTGCATGCATGTGGCGGTCAGAAGGTGGGTACCCTCCTCAATCACTCTTCACGTTATTCTTCGAGTCAGAGTCTCTTGCTGAACCTGGAGCTCACCAATTCAGCTAGCATAGCTGCCAGTGAGCCCAGGGATCTGCTTGTCTCTGCCTCCCTAGTGCTGGGATTAAGACATGTGACACCATACTGTCATGGTTTGATCCAGGTGTCCCCCACAAACAAATGAATGTGTTCTGATAGATCGGTCCTCAGCTGATGGCAGTTTGGGTTTTACAACCTCGATGAAGCTGTGTTGTCAG
>PVHP010007678.1:32228-55955 GCA_004024765.1 Zapus hudsonius | reverse complement strand
GACTAAGACAACAGCATTCTTAGGTGCAAAGCATCTGACGAAGACTGTGTCTTCCCTGAGTGAGTGCTTCTTCTCCTATACACTCATTGTTGATTAAGAAATCCATAAAACAATTCAGAATTTTCACTGTAAACCCAAATGTAAAAAAGTCTCAAGGGCTGGAGAGATGGCTCAGCGGTTAGGGCACTTGCCTCCAGTGCCTAAGGCCCCGGGTTCAGTTCCCCAGTACCCACATAAGCGAGTCCCACAAGGTGATAGCCCTGGTTCATTCTCTCTCTCTCTCTCTCTCTCTCTCTCTCTCTCTCTCTCTCTCTCTCTCTCTCTGCTTGAAAATGAATAAATAAAATATTTTTAAAGTCTTAAAAGACAAACAGAAAAAAAAACATATTCTTCCTTTCATTTTTGTACTGGGATATCAAATATTTCCTCTGTAAATGTTAATAAAAATAATTTTAAGGCCATGTCCTTAGAATTTAATAAATCTAAAATTCAACAGCAAAAAGAGGCTTAAAAGTGAGTAAACAAATTAAAAAGGAAAATCACTTCTGAATTAAAAAGAGAACTTGAGACAACATATCTTCTCAAGTCTTCTTAAAAACCATAATTTGTATTTGCTAAAATACTTTACTTTTTCATAAGTATTAGACAATATATGTATTGTTATTTAGTTTATGAAAATAGAAAAAAATAAACTGAAAACAGTGATTAGAAGTGAATGAAAATAAAACCATAGTAATTTTAAGCAGAAACCAAGTTAATATAAACTTCTACATAGATTTTTTTTCACCTTATATAACCACATTTAAAAAAAGAAGAAGAAATATGTGGGCTGGAGAGATGGTTCAGATGTTGAGGTACTGTCTGTAAAGCCTAAAAATCTGGGTTTGATTCCCCAGTACTCAAGTAAAGCCAGATGCACAGAGTGGTACGTGTATCTGCTAGAGGTCATGACACACCCATCCTCACTCTCTCTGTCTCTCTTCTCTCTGTCTCTCTCTGCTTACAAATAACCAAGTTTTTAAAAAAGAAATAAGTGTATAAATTCAAAATTAAATATTTAGAACCTCAGATAGGAAAGATAGCTTAATTACTATAAGAGATAATTCTTGAAACTGCATGATATCTTTGATAATTTTCTAGCAAAATTGATATTGAAATCATAGGTCAAGAAGAGAAAATAATTAAAATTATTAACAATATTAAGAAAAATACCCCACAAACAAAGTCCCTCTGAATGCTTGATCTCCAGCTAATGGCAGTTCAGATATTGGAATTTGTTGGAGCTGTGTAGTTAGGGGTGGACTTATGGGGGCAATAGCCAGCATCCCCTTGCCAGTGTTGGACACAATCTCCTGCTGCTATTGTCCACCTGACAATGGCCAGGAGGTGATGTCCACCCTCTGCTCATGCCATCATTTCCCCTGCCTTCATTGAGCATTCTCTTGAGTCCGTATGCCAAAATACACCCTTTCCTCCACAAGCAACTTTGGTTGGTTTTTTGTTGCAGCAAGGAGAAAGCTGACTACAACACAACGCTTTGGTCATACCCACCAATCCCTCTTTGAACTTATCTACTGAACAAATGTAGTTTCTCATCATAAAGGAAGGGCATGTGATAAAGCACAGGAAGTAAAATACTAACAGACAGAATAAAATAGGACAAAGAAGGGTGAAAAGAGAAATTCAAGAGCTAAGTGTAGAGCTATCAGTCTAGTGGAGATTTAATAAAGCAGCAATGAGATCAAATTAAGCATATTTGAAAACTAGGGAATTGACGGATGTGTTAAGAAAAGATTACAAATGTGACATTGATTCTACATTAAATGAGATCTCGAAACACTTCAAGTCAGAAGAAGCAGATTCAAATAAGGCCAATGGTGAAATCTGAGCAATTTCATTAGGAGCAACTATACTCCGAACTGTGATGAAATAGTGAAATACATACAGGTAATAAGAAAAGACAACATGTCAAAGCTCAAAATACTCAGTATGGTTGTATTGTTAATACAGAAAACATTTATGACAATGAGAAGGGAGAAGAGATGGTAAGTATAATTAGCATCGCAGACTGGTGTTTAATGAAGAAAGGGAAAGTGGGAACTTTCTAAAACCTGATCACACATTCTCTACAGGAATATATGGTAGGGAAGGTAACATCAATTTGATGGTTTGTGTATGGTGACCTTTTATTCCCAGGACTTGCATGTGACAGTTTCCTCATTTGCATAAACTATAGTGAAAGAAAGCCTCAGCCAAGACTCTGCCTTCCAGTAACAGACCACAACAGCCTACCCCCTCCCTTTCTTCTAGAACAATCAGAGTTTTCAGAATGTAATCTTGATAAGGAGAGACATCCCCAGTAGCATCTTAGCAGGTACAGCACAATCACACCACGGATGTCTTTCTGGAGATAAAAAGAAAGCTGTGGTTGCTTGCATAGCTGAACATATCTGCCTGACTTGTTTCCCCTGCAGATGTTATCCTGGGAATATGAACACAATTTTTCTCGAGCAACCCTCAAGAATCGTGATGATCTGAGATGCCAGCAGTAAAAGACAGGTACTTGCAAATCTAAATGAAAACACTGGAGTGAAACATACATAAAATGGCTATTTGCTCTCAAAACTGCCTGACTTATTATCTTCTTCAACTGGCCTTATAATGCCAGTTCCTCAAAGGACTGCGAGTTGATGTTTATGCTGGCTGGTAGACATAGATGAGAGTGATAAGGTGAACTTTCACCAGTAGTTTAAGGAGGAAGCTTTCTGTATGCGTGTTGCACGCTAGCACTATTTATAGCCAAGATAGTTAACTAAATAATAAATCCTTGAAGACATGATTTCTTAATTAATGTTTTATATCCAACTTGAGTCTAGTGCATATACAATTTCAAAAATGCTTTCACATTAAATATCCTTTATATTCATTATATCAATTATGTGAAACAGCTTAAATTTAGAGCTTCATTATAAAAGTAGTTATGTACCACATTTTATACATTAATTGTTTTAATTCCATTTCTTAAATAAATTCAATATGATAAAGGAAATATCTGTCTTTTAGGTTTACTTACCATCTGTCTATCTATTAACTATCATCCATTTATTATTTATCTATCTATCATCTATCTATCTATCATCTATCATCTATCAATCTATTATCTATCATCTATCTTTTATCTATCTATCGTCGATTTAAGTTTTTGTCTGATGAAAGAGATGTACTCTTGGGAGAGGGCTTAGGGGTATTTTAGCCAGCTCCCCTTGCTAGAGTTCACCCCACTCTCCTGATGTCGTCTTTCATCTGCCATGGCAGAGGTGATGTCCAGCTTCTGCTTATGCTATACTTTCATCTGCCATCATGAAAATTCCCCTGGAGACTGTAGGACAAAATATAAACTTTCCTCCAATCAGCTGCTTTTGGTAAGGTGCTTTGTCCAGCAACAAAAAGGTAATTACATCACTATCTATCCTGATCTACTTATATATTAGATATTTCTTAGATTCAACTTTTCATTCAATACCAAAAGAGCTAGTATAGTTCAAGTGAAGTCTAGGAGAAGACTACATTAGACACACTTGCACTCTCCAAATAATAGCAGATATTAAAACTTCAGTTGAATCACAATTTAGGACCATAATATTTTTGCAGTGTCATCCTTCAGGAATCTACTATCAATGAATAAGATATGGAACCTATTATATGGAATCTGTTTGTTGTCCGGGGTTCAGAGATATACATCATACAGTGAAAACTCAACCATGTATACATATCTATCTCTAGATCCATTATACTTACTAAGACTCTCTTCTAGTGAACTCTAATGCCTTTTAATTAGAGTACATGTTATGATTAACTAAATGATGAACTTACTGAAGACGGTAGTTTGAACTGATGTTCCCCAATAGATTCAAGAGTTTATTAAAGTTTTTCTCCAGCTGCCTGGCTGGAGGGTGTGTCACCCTGGCCAGATCCTAGGGTCTAGCTCTAAGGTGTTTCTGTGTTGGGTCTGTAATTCCAGCTACACAAATGCAAACAACAGTCTGAGATCAAGCCTGGAGTGTGAGTGTACTTGCTTACTTTTGGAGTTGCAGATGACTTCTCTCTCTGCATGGACCTGTGAAAGGAGAAAAGTCATTTTCTCTGTTATAGAACATTCCCTGGATCTGCAGCTTGAATAAATCTTTTCCTCACAGAAACTGCCTGGTTTGAAGATTCATCCCAGCTGCATGTGGCTGACTGTGACAACTGAGCTAATAATTATGAAATTGCTTAAAGCAGGCAAAAGATATACAAAGAGATCTCCTGCCTTCAATAAATTTTCCCTTTGGGTCTCAATTTGATTGTGACTGTTCGATGACAATGTGGATATGTGTCCTGTGTCACTTGTGTTTTTAATGTCTGCTTGATAGTAGTTTGTAACACAGAGAGATATACTCTTTAAAATATGGTATAAAATGTAAGCTAAACCATCAAGTTTTCTAAAATCCATGTTATTTCCTGATAAATACGATTCAGGACCCAAATTTTGGTTAGTTACTTTTCTGTTACTGTCATTGATATTCATGTGTACATGCCTATACTTTATAAATACTAAGAAATAATGACAACTCTGTTTTCTTTCTTTTTATGATTATTTCAGGTTCATTTGTAGACATGTCTGCCCAATTAAATGAGAAAATGAAATAAGATTCATGAAAAACTATGTTCAGTATCAAGAAGATACGTTCAATACTTTTATTGATGAGCTTTTCTTGGATTAGAGTACTCAAATGCTAATTGGTTTGATGATTAGATTCCACATTGACTTGATTTTGATGAAGTCCCTTTGAGAAGAAGTCTCAAGATGTGACACAGATATGCATCATGGCACTTATCAGCTTATGCTTTTGGGGGACACATTCTTTCTAGCAATTGTCAAAAAGTAGAAATACATTCTGGGTCAAATGGAAAAGAATAAAGAAGGTTATTTTTTAATAGTGTTGTTTCCACATAAATAGAACCAGATCACATTTGTGCCCAGACCCCTGGATAAGGATTGTGCTGGAAGGGAACCAGGGAACTTTCATCTCTTTAGTAGGGACAGAAATCTGTGACTTTATGGACTAGGGATATAGCTCACATATGAAAACCTGGATTTGATCCCTAGTACTGAAAGCAAAATCAAAGAAAGAGCAATAAATCCTGTGATTTTTGTGTGGGTGTGTCCAGAGGATATAGCCATGTGGCAGGTCAAAAGCAACTGTGTACTTTCCATTCCCACTTATTTGTGGGATTTTCCCTCCAGTGCTTTTCCTGTTGCTGACTTTAACCCTCTGCCAGCAGAAGTCAGGAGGTATGCAGCCTGAGATCCAGTGGGAAAGATGGAATAATGGGACTTCTCAGAATCTGTGACTAGAGACATAGAAAGGTGAGATACCTTATATTCTAAATGCATTTCCCCTTCTCTCTAGTCTTCACCAGTCTTCATTGATTCTCAATTGCTTTCCAGAACAATATTAAAGCAATATCCTCTCCTATACTTTGCATATTTACACATATATCTTATTTCTCTTTGTGATTTCATTTTGACATATTGCTCAATTTGTGTCTAGTCTATTTTCCTTCAAGTTATTTTCATTTCTCAGCATGGATCAAAATAACCTACAATATATTCAACAAAAATTTTATTTCCCTATTTCAATAATCCTCACAATATGCATTTATTGACTCTGATTTCCAGTCATTTTAGGGTCCAATAAGATACACAAATAGTTAATCTGATATTAGTGTATCTTCTTAAATTTTACTTTAAACATTGAGGTCTGTTGAATTCATGCATTGTATGGACTTTGAAGGCAGGTATGGTCAGTGTCTGGCTTACTATGTGTTCTGCTTGGTTCCCTTATTTGTTCTTCTCAGATATTTGTATATAGTTTGGGAATTAAAATGATATGCTATGTAGCTGTTTTAATTTCATTAAACTTAATCTTTGACCTCCAGAAATATATCATGCAGAAATGGAGATTAGGTCCATGTACAAATAACTGTGCAGAAGGGAAAGCAAGATAGTACCTCTTCATGTGCACAAACAGCATTCTCTAAAAGTTTAGGAAAGAACAATCAGGAGGAACAGAAACTTTATGCAATAGATTGCATTTTATTTGGCTTAGAAAAGAAAGAATGTTTTAATGTACATATTTGGAAAGTGTCATTTGTGATTTTAAGAGGCACATTATCCTAGTTTTGACCATATCCATTAAACATCTCATTAATGCATTAAAGAGCAATAGAAATGATAAGAGGAAATAGAAATCTCTGAGCAAATCACATCCAAAAGAATACTTTTTTTTTGAAGTGTGACTAGCAAAGCATTGAAGTTTACTTAAAAATGTTATTAGTTATATCTATTGACTCAATGTTTTTTGCTTCTTCTTCCTCATTGTACTCTTTAAAGGGGAAAAATAACTACTGTAAATCAGTCCTATATCTTTTGTTATCTCCCTCAGTGGTGCACTTTGCAGTGGACAGTTTATAATCATATCATTCCTCTCTGCTTGAAAGGTGCGAGGAAACTCTAGCCATCAACACATTTCATCTTACCCCAGCTCTCTTGTTCTTTCCACCTAGTTGTCCCATGCATACCTTTCTGTCAGTTTTATTCATTAACATATCTAAATTATGCATTAATGGGTTTAATTTGGATATTTTAATATATGTACATAATGTATTTAAATCATATTCACCATGTTACCATCTCTTGCCACCTCTCTACTCCACCTGCTAATCTGCTTCTTCATATCTAGCTTCTCATTCCATTTTAAAGTCTTTCTCACTTATTTATTTTTCCATTGATCCAATGAGTTTCATTAGAGTTGTTTACAAGAGAATGGTTAAGCATTGGTTTACAGGAACATGACATCTTACCAGAGGCTGCAATGCTGAAGAAGTATCTCTCCAACCCTCAGGCACACTCATGATGTTGCCCCTGCTTCCTCCATCTCTTTCATTGTTTCTTCCCTAACTTCTTGGATTCTCATAAGCCCTTGGGCCTTGTACCTGGTGATATAAATTTATTGGTTAGGCATTTAACAATCATTTATTTGCAACACATTGACTGGTTATGAGTATCAACATTTGCTGCTGATTAATGAAAAATGAATTTTCATTGATCAAAGTTGACAAAAGCACTAATCTATGGGTAAAGGCAGTTATTTATAGGCAATTTGACTAGAACATCATGTCCATTTAGCAAAGAAACAGCAGTAGCTTCCTTAGTAGGGCCTGTGACTTCCCCAGCCAAGGCCTTAAGACTAGGTTTATAGTACCTAAAATGAAATCAGAAAGTGGTTGGTTACTTCCATAACAGACTTACCACTGTTGCTCCAATGCGCGCATCTTTCCTGGCTGAAAGGTATTGTTACACACAAGGACTATAGCTGAGTAAGATGGTTGATGATAATTGTCCTTTAGCAGCCTGCATGTCAGCTTCTGGCACAAGCTTCCATCCTGGCTCCAGTTGATTTCTCTGTGTCCTGTGCAGAAGGTATGTGAATCAGGAATCCATATCTGGTACTGGTAGGCCACAGAATTGGCTGTATTTGTTTTGGAGACTTAAGGGCCTCCTAGAACAATTCATAGGGAAGTTGCTCTTCCCAGTACTGAGATTTCATTTAATAACCTGTGGGTTCAGGGAGAAGCTCTATCCACCCACACATGGTACCTCTGTTCAAAATATTTTCATTTTTTATTTTATTTTGTGCTTTGTGAATCAGACCCTTTCATGACTAGCAGAAACTCCTTTGGACAATGTCTGCTTCAGCCTGGGTAATTATTGTAACATGTACATATAGAATCAGGTCATAAAATCTAATAGATATTTTGATTCATGAGGTATGTCTTATGTCCAACTCATGAAAAGTAATGGAATCCCAGAGAAGTTGGAATCTTTTTTTAAATATATATATATATATATATATATATATATATATATATATATATATATATATATATATATATATATATAGAGAGAGAGAGAGAGAGAGAGAGAGAGAATCCATAATGAGTTACATTATTTAGTGGGCAAACAGTGAGTTGTTATCCCCAAGTCCTCAATGCCCCCTCCCCATCCCCAGTTAGCTGGATATACTCCTCCATGGGCTGTGTGGATCAGTCCTTGTGGCAGGGGACCATGGATAGCCTAGTACTCAGCCTGGTCCTCCTGGCCCAAGTGTGTTGTTACTGAGGGGTGCCATGCCTCTGGATAGTCTCCCCCACCACAGCTCTCACAATCTTTGAGAAGTTGGAATCTTAAGAAGGGTCTAACAAGCAAATAACAAAACTAAACCCAGATAAGCAGGAGAATTTTGGCAGGCCAGCACTGTTCCTAATGCCTTACATGCCACTGAAACAAGTTAAAGGCTTAAGTATCTTCAAAGTTTCTATGTGGTCAATACATTTTTTAGGAAAAAAAATATAATTTTTTTTCATAAAGAAAATGACAAATGGTAGAAATTTTAAAAATTAAGTGGAATACATAAGAAGAATCTCACATTCATTAAAACTTATAACTAGTAGAGAATTTGATACAAAAATTTTGTTTAATATCTTAAAGGATTTTGGCCTTTTCCAAGTTGTAGTAACCCCATTTGTGATGGTTGAATTTTGTTGTCAACTTGACCTGTTTAGCAATCCACAATAGTAGGTCTCTGAGGTTGCTTACAGGAAGGATTAAGTAAAGCAGGAGGTCTCTTCCTCCAGAGTAAGCCCTTCCTCTAGAGAGGGCAACCCTCTCAATAGAGGACAGGTTATAAGGAAGCTCAAGGGGAAAGAAACCTCTATTTCTTCCTCCCCCACCCCAACAGTTTGGCTTTCTCACTCTCTTCTCTCTCTCTCTCTCTATCTCTATCTCTCTCTCTCTCCCTCTCTCTCTCTCTTTCTGTGAGTGTCTCTGTGTGTGTGTGTGTGTGGTGTTGGTGATGGCCTCCCCCCCCCCTCTCTGTGTGTGTGGTGTTGGTGATGGCCTACCCCCCTCTCTCTCTGTGAATGTGTGTGTGTGTGAGTGTGTGTGGTATTGGTGATGGTGTCTCTCTCTCTCTTTCTCTCTCTCTCTCCCTCTCTCTATTTGGACCTGTGGAAGGGAACCAGCCTCTTTTGCCATTTTAGAACTTCCCCTGGAACTTTAACTTCAATAAATCCTTTCCCTTTCCTACCATAACTGTGCCTGGTTTGGGAGGTTCATCCCAGTAGTCTGTAGATATCTACAAAACCATTATAGCCATATAATTAAGCAAATATTCCACATTGCTCCATATTTAAACTGACATTTTGTAGTGTCAAACTCAAGAGACAAGGAAAAACTGTGAAATTCTTTCAGCATAAGAATTCCAGGGAAAACTTCTAGGAGCTTTTACTTAGTAGATTTACATTACAGCCCAGGAATCTTTAGTTTTAAATGATTTCCATGTGATTATACAGTGCATCCTGTGAGAGAATGGGTTCGGTCACATTATGTAGTATATCCAGTATAAAAATGATTCTCATAAGAGATTCACTCATTGAACTATAGAACAGAAATCATTTCCTGTCTTCTTGTAATCTTTTCTTATAACTTTCTTAAACTCCTGTTTCTTTTTTTTTTTTCAGGAAATGTAACATTAAGAGAGAAAGGGATTGAAAAATGTTGATTACTGTCATCTATTCATTTATCCAATCTATAGTAAATACTCATGCAGTGTCAATTGCAGGAGTGGGGAGGAGGAAAGAATTAAAATCTAATGAAAGTTAATCAAAGAGAAGCACTTCCTTCAGGCTGTCCATGCATGTCTGTGGTTCGTCCGTCATTTGTAACACCGCAGCCTCTGGTTCAGAGTCGAGCTGTAATTCTGCCAGTTAATGTATCCAATTAACCCTACTAATGAGCTAATCAACAGTGTAAAATCTGTGTAAAATCACTGAGGGTGTATGATGAATGGGGAATGCACTGAACTCTCCCCATATAAAAAGAGCTTTATAGCACTTGTTAAAGTGGCACTGTCTTATCCCTCTCTAAAGGATAATTTATCACCAGGGTCCATAACAGTGTCATGCCCTGATAAGGCAGAGGTGGCAATAAACCCATCACAGAATGATTACTCAGGAATGTGGAGCAATTATAATGTCTCCGTGTACCTTAGTCATAGGCTGGAGAGCAAATGTACTTTTCTGTTGACTCAGGATTCTAAGAAAGGACCAGCATTAAACGTGAAGGTGACATATAACTTGTAAACAGATGGTGTTTCAATATCCATATATATTCATTTAAATCCTCAGGTGCAAATAATTCTGGTATTAAAACTCATAATTCTACTACATTGCATTAATTCATAATACTTTCTAATTGAGACTAGTAATGAATTCCAGATCTCACTGCACATGAGGATGGCCATCTTAAAGTTGGTTGCCATAGGAGCTCTGGCCATTTCCTCTAAAATCACCAGTCTAATATGGTAAGACTTTAGTCAACAAATAATAGTCTTTTGTTCCTGCACATATACCAAGATAGAAAGGTAATTACCATGATGGGACTCACAGCTTTCCTCATGGTAAAGGAGTCAGTCATCCTCTTCAGTGTATAGATACTGAAACATGTTCTTTCCCAAAAGTTTCCCTTATTAGCACGGTCCCTGGGTGTTACATTTTCAAAATCTGATGTCAGTCAAAGATTGAACTCACGACAAGAAGAACAGTGGTATCTGATGTCACATTTCTGTATAATTCTCCGTCCTTGTTATTTTGGCTGATCCAAAATCTTACCATTGTCTCCATATTTCCATATTGGTCTCTTTTCTTTATATTATAGTCTTCTTTAAAAAAATAGAGACATTCCCTGCTTTTCTCTAGTTTATAATACCAAAGTTGTTGATTAGATCCACCCCTATAATTACCAGTATCAAATGATTAGACTTTCATGTTAACTATCAAAATCTCTTCAAAGCATACTTTCTGGAGCAAAATTTTCCAAATTTTTAAATTCTTGATTCTTTTCAAAACTTCTGTATTCAATTCATTTCTCTGTCATTACTTTTTATCAAGAGAAACCAAGCTATTTTCAACACAAAGAAATCTCCTCTATTAAATGTTTCATTTCTTCATTTCTTAATTCTGCCTTCCATTATTCAGACATTTTCTTTGACATTGTATGATAATGTTTTCTTTTCTCTCTTGTCCAGTACTGTATTCCTCACTTCTGTGGGAGAATTCATCAGGGAAATCTTTTATCACTCATATATTCCAAACATTTCATTCCGAATTATATATTCCAAGAGGGTGGAAACTTTTTATACTTTTCTTTTCCTTTGGATCCTTCATTTTGTAATCCCTTTTCATAAATGTCATGTTTCTTCCACACACCCCCAAATCATTTCTTTCCAGGACTGAATTCCCAAGCTGATTTCACATTTTAAAAATTATTTTTTAAATTATTCTTATTTTTAGTTATATCTTTATTATCCATAATTAGATACACTGAATGAGCAAATAATGTATCGGTGACCCCAGTTCCATGATTTCCCTCCTCCCTGTCCCCAATCAGCTGGGTATCCTCCTCCGTAGGCAGTCTGGATCTGGATCATGGGGTAGGGGGTTATAGATAGGCTAGGAGTCAACCCGGTTCCACTCCCCTTTGTATGTTACTGAGGAGACCAATGTCTCTGGGAGTTCTCCTCCACTATGGCTCTTATAATCCTCCACCATGGCTCTTTCAATCTTTCCACCCCCTCTTCTGCTCAGTTCCCTGAGTCATGGTGGGTGAATATTAAGGCTGCTTTATTGTTGAGGTCTGAGGGGCCTCTGTACTTCTGCTTTAGGTTGTGTTGAGAATCGGTGTCTGCCTCCCTGGCTTATCCTGGGTTGACTGATTGGCTGTGGTTGTGGGTCTCTTGCTTATCCCACCTCTCTGCAGGTTTCTATATGGATCCTCCATGGTAGGTCTGGGGTGGCTCATCTTTTGCCAGGATGTCAGCTATCTGCCGGTGGCGTTGGTAGTGGTTGGAAAGATCACCACTCTCTCGCTGCCTTCTGAAAAATACAAAGAGAATCTCCATCGGAGAGTGAGATCAGTATAGATTAACTGAGATACAAATTTCTGAATTGGCTAGATTCTATTGTGAGTAGCCTCTTTGTAATTCACTTGTAAAGTCAATTTCTCTTTGGGGGACTCATGGCGGCAGACTGAGTTTCATATCAGTGGTCTCTGCTTACTCCAACTGTCATTGACTGGCTTCCCCTGGCAGCTTATGTAGTGCATTGCAGAACTGCACCAACTACCATCTGGTGGCTAGTTACCATTCTGGACCTGACAGGGTCTCTCCGTTCTGAGAGTTTTCTGTGGTTTCTTCAGCAACAGGATCTTACCTTGGGCCTGGGGTAAAGTTATTCAAGAGCTTTGACAGAATCCTGTCTTGTCTTTGGGACCTCATGGTCACTTTGGTCAAAAGCTCAATGAAGGAAGGAGCCAGTGACTCAGGCCAGGCGTTGCCAGACTGATCAATTTTTCATGGGCTTAGACTCTCTACCCTTCTATTCACAGCCCCTATTGTCAGATGATGCCCACTGCTTGCTCAATAGGTTACAGTATGCAAGTGAGGATTTTGTGATTTCAAATCATTATTGGTTTAGCTTAATAATTAAATCTTCCCCTCTCCCCATTCCATACACCTCTTTTACAAGCTCTCACTTCTCCCGACTGGTTTGCGTAGAGTTTATATTACTGAAGCACTTTGAGCACCAAATTCTTTCCTCATATATTCAAGATTATGTAAGAGAATACCACAGACTGAGCAACTTAATAGAAATTTACTTCTTACAGTCTGCAGCCTGCATTTTCTGTCAAAGTTTGACCATGTTGGCTTCTTAGTTCTCATTTTCAAAATCATGAGGGGCTCTCCATCTTTAAACCCTGAGCCAGTTGAGGGATACCTGGTTATTTAAGGTCAACTATGTGGATTCAGGCTGATCATAGAGGTTAAGAGATAGTTCAAACATCCAATTCAACTGGAAATCATTACTAACTTTTTGAGTTTTCTATCTGAAATATCATTTCCAGTGCATAACACTGCTAAGAGCTGAAGAAAAGTTTTATCATTTTACTCTAGAGCAAATCACCAAAATCTGGTTTTCTATCTCTATATTATCCCCTAGTTTCCTAATATCCTACTATCCCTAGTGATTCTGTGTTAATTTAGTACTATTATTATACTTCTCATAGACTACATTGGTATCTTCCGCCTCCAGATTTATTAACATACTCTTCTTATCTAGCCTAAAAGGAAGTCTACTCTCACTGAATGTGCATGGTAAACTTTTTTCTCCCCTATAGTTTTATCTACCATTTTCTCCTGTTATTATATGAGAAGGAGATAACACAACTTTATATGTTTTCTCTCTGAGAATGCAACTTTTCTATTAACTAAAGGTAGCCAATTAACTTATTTCACCATCAATTATCTGTCTCCTTAAGGATACTAGGATACTTTGATAGAACTGTAATAAAATTTGATATATTGATTGATTCCTAGTTTGGTTTATTTTTTTTCTTTTAGTTTTCACATTCTCTCTTTTCTCCTATACAGACCTTATTTCCATTGCTCATTATAGGTCTACTGTTTTTTTCTCTCATTCTCAGTGTTTAGAGATGTGGATCGATCTTTAGGCATGCTCTTTGTCCAATTTCCACAGAGACCTGATTGGACTCTCAACTCAGAGCAAGCAAGCATACATGAGTAAGAAGTGCTTGTCATAGCAGCAAAGAGAACGAGGTTAGAAACTATGGGCCCACAGATATGTTGAAGAAAATAGATGGCCTTAATGTGATTATTTTTTTTGATCAAAGTGTATGTGAATTCTATCTAGATCAACAGAATCCAACAGGTCATACCTCTAAATCATTTCCTTTAACACCTGTGTAAGGTCTATCTAGAATCTAAAGTTCCTTACCCTTTGTTCATACAATGTTCTACTTGTCACATATCACTTGGCTTTGGGTGTTTAGTACAAATGAACATCTATATGCAGAAGAAGCTACAGCCACAGTAAGATCAGGAAGGTAGTAACAGCAGATGAAACACAGCTTACAAATAACTTAAACTAAACTTCTCACATTTTTTTCCTACTCAGGCTGTTTTTAGAGACGTCTAGCCCACTCCTGGGCTTTGTATTTCAGGAGTTAGCTTTCTCACTTTGCTCAGACCCTCCTCCTGCCCAGTTACGGATAGGAAAATTTCAGAAGTTCTTTTCTACAAAAATAAAGGCTGTTCCCTCCAAGTAGGACAGGTATACTTTTTTACTTAGCTGACCATTGCATCTTTCCTTTCCCCTGTACATATAAATCCATGTCCAAACCCATTTACAGACCAGCACTGTGTAGTGTACTTGTTATTTCCTTAATATTCTTGATCAAATCCTCTCCACTCTCCACCTCTGATTCCACTATTATCTGAAAGAACACTTATTGTGCTATATCCTCTGTATAAGCATTCCCTAAAACCTCTTCCTCTGTAGCTGGGTTAAGTTGTTTTCTCTCCCCTTTGGTGATTTGTATGTGATTTTGTATTTGTATTATATTCTATATCTTTTTAGAATCAGCTATAAAAATATTGTATTATATGCTACCTTTGTGTAAATGTACAAATGCAAATCCAATAGAGAGCTTGTATATTCATTCCTAATTCAGTAAAATATATAATATCACTTGTATTATTTCAGAAAATTTGTTCATCTTTGTAAACTTTATTTCCAGAGCTGGTTTGATCACATTACCATTATTAGTCACAAAAAGTCATCAATGAATTTAAGATATCCATATTTAGAAAATAAATTTTCCAAACTTTATTATACTTTATTATTGAGGCAGGGTTTCACATAGCCCAAGCTGGTCTCGAACGTTCTGTCATTGAAGATGACCTTAAACCCTGATCTTCTGATGCCCTTGCTTCTACCTCCCATGTGTTGGCATGTATCATGTAGTGTGATGCGGAGGATCAAGCCCAGGGCCTTCTAGATGCTGGGCAGGCATTCTACAAACTCAACTATGTCTCTAGTGCTTAACTTTAGTTTTTATTGCCACTGAGTTATTTGGAGTCAAAAAGTAATTTTGTACATTTGGTTTTACAAAAATATTTTAGCTTTATCCAAATGAGAAAATTAATTGCAGAATAAATATTCCAAAGCTCACAGGACAATGAAGGAAAAGTTAAATATTTACAGATTCAATTTACTTAAAGCCTTCTAAACTCTGCCCTCTATCAGTCCCGACTTTCTTCTTTCTCTTTTTCTTTTTCAGCCTTTCGATGTCCTTCCTTGCCTCAACCCTGTCACCAGCAGCTCTGTGAGTGTTGCTGAATTGACTATTCCTTTGTGGAAGTTCGGGGTTTTGCTATGAAATTGCTGGGAGGCACAAAAGGTTAATTGAATATGAGTCTCAAAGTGTCTGTGTTATTTCTTTCCTTGGTGTGGCTGGCAAAATGCATTTTTCTCCTTTCCCACTGCCTCTTACAACCAGCCACAGGAGGCCTGCTGCAAAGCTTAGGGCAAAGTCAAATAACTCAGTCAACCAGTTATAGGAAGGCTCCCCAGAAATCTTCAGTGCTAGATTCTTGGAAAGGGATCAGATTTAGAGAAAAGAAAACTGGCTTCAAACATAGAAACACAAGTCAGATACTGATCTTAGAAACAAAACCACCCTTACCTTCCAGCTTTGGTTATGTATAACATGTGTGAAATACATATACATGGGTTTCCTAAAAGACTTAACACAATCCTTCAATATTGCAAAGAAATTTCTGCAATTTAGCATTGTTGAAAAGGAAACAAAAGATAACAAGTGATAGAAAGTTTTTTTTTAATTATTGCCTTTGCTAGTAGAGAATTTTTTAAAAAATGTAATCAGTGATACTGAAATTAATGAGCAAATTGTTAAATTTCTGAGAGCTCAAAACAGCAAATTCATCTATGCAGGCTTGTCTTTTCTTCCACTCTGTCCAAATAACCTTCTAAAAATTTTCCAACCCCATTTATAAGCTCAAAGCCCAATAGTAAAACATTTCTATAAAAAAGACACTATAGAGTCAAGATATTTTATAATTTTAATAGAATATTATTTTTATAATGATTTTAATCATAATTATATTTCCATTAAATATTTTTGCCAGGAACATTGTACAAATAATATTGTACCCACCTATAGCATATTTGGAAACATATTTGGGCCAATAAAATTTTTAATGACTTGGGCAACTTAATATAGTTAAGTTTTCACTTTTTGTAATGATAACCAACTTATGAGGTAGTTCTTTGAACTCTGAGAACATTCTTCTTACAAAGTTTTAAAATAAAATCTGCATGTATAATAGCTTTAGATATGAAAATTTTTCTATGACTTCTTAAATGCACTGCAGGCAGACTGCCATGGCCATGATATTAGCAAGGACCAGTCCTTGTGGCAGGGGACCATGGATAGCCTAGTACTCAGCCTGGTTCTCCTGGCCCCAGTGTTTTGTTACTGAGGGGTGCCATGCCTCTGGATAGTCTCCCCCACCACGGCTCTTACAATCTTTCCACCCCCTCTTCTGCTCACTTCCCTGAGTTGTGGTGGGTGAGTATTAAGGCTGCTTTAATGTTGTGAGCTTAGGGGTCTTTGTGTCAAAAATTGTTGGTTTCTATCACCCTGGCTTATCCTGTGTTGATTGAATGGCTGTGGCTGTGGATCCCTTGTTCATCCTGTCATTCTCTGCGGGATTCCATATGGATCCTCCATGATATGGCTGTGGTGGCTCATCTCTTACCAGGATCTCAGCTATCTGCCTATGGTTGGATGGTAGGATTACATGGGCCATAGCTCTTTTGCTGCATCCTGAAAAATACAGACACATTCTCCATCAGAGAGTGAGATCGGTCTGGGTTAACAAATATACACAATTCTGGATTACCAAGATCCTATTTTTAGTAGCCACCTGTCAATCGTTCCCATAGTGCATCTTTTCTTGTGAACCCAAGAGTACGGGATCTGGTGCCTGTCACCCTGAATCCCCAGTTCCAGTCAAGGGCTCCCCCTCCCTAAGTGGAATATTTGGCTGAAATTAAAATCTGTTGATTATCTCCCCCAGGCCCAGGCTCCTCCCTTGCACAAGTGCTGCTTTCTTGGTTCGCTGTTCTATCCCAGTAGGAGGTATGGTTAGCCTATTCATGGCCGCAGACTGTGTTTCATGCCAGTGGTCTGTTTACTCCAGCTGTCTTTGTTCAGCTTCCCCTGGCAGCTTGTGTAGTGCCTTCCAGCACTGCAGTAACTGGCATCTGGGGCTGGTTACCATTCCGGACCTTGAAGGGTCTCTTGATGCTGATCAATGGCATTCTGTGGTTTCTTCAGCAACAGGGTTTTGCCTCAGGCCTGTGGAGGGCATTCAAGGGCTTTGACAGAATTCTGTCTTGTTTTTGGAACCTCATGGGTCACTTTGGTCAACAGCTCAGTGAGGGAAGGAACCGGTGACTGGGAACAGGGGTTGTCAGACTGATCAATTATTCACAGGCTTAGACTCTCTCCCCTACTACACATGGCCCCTCTTGCCAGTCGATGACCACTACTTGCTCAAGTGGTTACAATATGCTCATGAGGATTTTATGTTTTTGAACATAATTTGGTTTAGCCTCATGCTTAAGCCGTTCCCCTCCCCGCATCCTTTACCTCTCATTCATAACCTCTCACTTCTTTCTACTAGTCTGCATAGAGTTTAAGGTTATCCTGGTTAAGGACTGCATATGAGCGAGAGTATGTGGCGTTCAATTCTCTGTTCTTTTGAGTGTTCACTTAGTAAGATCTGTTCAAAGTCAGACCATCTTTTCCTAAATTTTGATATGTCATTTTTCCTTTCAGCTGAGTAGAATTCCATCGTGTAGATATACAACTGTTTCACTGTCCATTCCTCCATGGATGGGCATTTGGGTTGATTCCAATTCTTGGCTATTATGAATTGAGCTGCTATAAATATAGTTGTACAAATGTTTCTGTGTTGAGATGTGGCATCTTGCAGGTAGATGCCTAGTAGAGGGATGGCTTGGTCCATTGGTAGTTTTATGTCAATTCTGTCTAGGAGTCTCAACACAGCTTTCCATAATGGTTGAACAAATTTGCAATCCCACCAGGAGTGAATGAGGGTTCCTTTTTCCCGCATCCTCGCCAGCAACGATTGTTGTTGGTTTTCTTTATGATTTCCATTCTGATGGGGTAAGATGGAATCTCATGGCGGTTTTGATTTGCATTTCCCTGATGCTAAAGGATGCTGAGCACTTTCTTAGTTGGGACAAGGCCATTTGTGTTTCCTCCACTGTGAATTCTCTGTTGAGATCAATGCCACATTTTGTGAGGGGGCTGTTTGAGTTTTTATTATGTATTTTTTGAGTTCTCTGTAAAATCTTAAGATTAGGCCTATTCTCCCTTATACTGTTGTTGTCTTGCTTTGGTAATACTATTAGAATATGTTAATCTCAAAATGTATTCGACTCAGAGAATATTTGATCTTTTATTTTACATTTGTATACACTGAAGTTCATTCTTTGAATATGAAATTCTTCAAATTTGACAAGTTCATGGTCATTCTTTTGTAACTACAGACCCAGCAAATAATTCCATATCCCTAAAAAAATTCCTCTGTGTTTCTTCTAGTCAGATTTCTCTAAATCTGCACCACCACTGAAAGTATTAGTTTTTAACAGCTTCTTTAAAATGCCATACAAATGGGAAGATGTGATAAGGGATCGTTCATTCTTACAGGGTTTATTCAGGTAACAATGTGCATTTAAGATGATTCATATGGTTGTGCTCATTTCTTTGATCATTAAACTGTATTCTTCTAAATTAATTTGGTGCTGTGTTATCTATGGGTGTTTTTAACATCATAGCTGATTCCCTGTTTTGGTGAAAATTGACATCAAAATTCAAGGGTCAAATTGAGGTAGTTTCAGAACCTGCCAATCATCTCCCAAAGTGATTAGGTCATCATCATCCCTACCAGCAATAGATACACTTTCTGTGGGTCTACGTCATTGTCAATGAATTTTATGTTTTAAATAGTTAATCAATCTCCTGTCAAATGATGTCTGATTGCTTTAATTCCATAACAGTTTTGTCATGAATTAGTGATCTTTCTATACAAGACCTTATAAATTGGTAACTATCAATTCACAGTATTCTAATTCTATAATTTATTTGGGATTACCATGCAGTGTTTGTCTGCGGGAACCCTCCCTATAGTTTTAGAATCATTCATGAACTTGTCATTTCTTTCATGTTAATGTTACATTATTGCCATTACAGTTTACTTCCTTGTTAAATTTTCCAAGGTCAGGTAGTAGCATTCGACTCAAATTCACCTTCTTACTTCAGACATATTTAATATTGACCAATATCTAAATTAATTAAGCAATCAACATGATGATAAATGGCATGCAGTGACTAAACTGTATTTTCTAAAATATTGAAGTTTTACTAAAAACTAAGGAGAGGAAAAGAAGTAAAGTAATGTGACTAGAATTTAGAAAAAAAAGACACTTTCGACAAGGAGGCCTAAAGTTTGAATTTAACAGAAAAAAATTCCAAATTGCTATTCTACCACTTCAAGGAATTGAGGTAACAATCAATGTATAAGTATTAAAATGTTACAGTAATAGTATAACACATACAGAATCTCAACAAGTAGAAATATATGCAAAATATATAAATTCTGAAAGAAATTTCAGATTTAAAAAGTATAATAAATGGAATATAAAATACACTATATACAGGTTCAATATCATATCTTAAATAAATGAGAATGGATCAGTAAACATGAAATTGGTCAATGGAAGTCATTCAAACTTACAAATAAGACAAAATGGGTTAAAAAAGTATCTGGAGAAATAAGGTTAAAAGTCACCACATTTAATGTAAATATTAATTAATAAAGAAGGTCAAATACCCTATGTAGGATAAATAAAAACCTATCAATTTCTAGATATATAAAAATGAAATTAATGGAAGATTAAAAACCCTTAAATAGCAATATGGAGGAAAACAATAATCACAACAAAAACTCGTACATATATTCAAAAACAATGAAACAAAGGATATTACTTCTCATTATAAATTGAAAGCCAGAAGTTTGAAGTCACACATTTCCTGTAACTTATTTCACAAATGTCTGAGTCAGATATTTCATGAGTGTATTACTTCTGTTTATTTCTTTCCTTTAAAAAATCATTTATTTATTGAATTGGAGAGAGTGTGTGAGACAGAGAAAGAGAAAGAGATAGTCAAGAGACAGAGAGAGGGGGGAGAGAGAATGGTTGCACCAGGGGTTCCTGCCACTGCAAATTCCAGACACATGTACCACTTTGTGCATCCAGCTTTATGAGGATCCTTGTGCTTTCAGGCAAAGGACTTAACCACTAAACCATCTCTCCAGTCTCATTTCTTTCCTCTTTCAGCTATTTGTGAAGATCTCCTTCCTCTCCTTCTAATGTATCATTCAATTGTTTTTATTTGAGTTCATTAATTCTCATTCACTTCAAGGAATTACTCTTTCCTTGTATAGAATGGGGAGTAGTTTGACATCACAGAGTTATCTTCAGTACAAATAATAGCAAATGTTTCCTTCACCAACCACTGCAGAAGGAAAGTGGGTGGGCCTTTTCAGATGTTGGGCTATAAAGCATGGAGCACATTGGATTAGACAGAAGGGGCCAGTGCTTCAAGGTGGTCAGAATTGCATTGTTCTATGTAAAGAGAACATCCTCTAACAAGACCCTTTCCTTCACCTACCAGTAGCCCAATAACACTGGTGGTGTAATCCCTTCCAATGCCTCAAACACCAAACGCAGCACCCTGTGAGATGTTTATACCTTCAGTATTAGTCTCGATGCCCAACTTACATGTATGTTAATGCATATGCAGATTGCAATGCCATGTTTTGGAAATGTCTGAAAAAGTGTTGGTAATATGTAGGAAAAGTAGTCTCTAGTCCCAAGGAGTGGGTGTCAGGATTAGCAGGATGTCTAACTGGCTATTTGCATGATCCTCTCATATCCTGTCACACATCCCAGTTCAAAGCTTTTTAAAACTTCCTCCTGCACTCTACCTTCTGTGTTTCTAACCATAGGAATTTTGTCAAAAGCAGGCTGCAGTATGAATGACAGTACTGATGTGAGTCAGTGAATCTTTATTTCTTACCAGATCTCAACTGTACTCTAGCTGAGCAATAATAAAAGCCCCAGACTGCTATGCCTTGACTTTTAAAAGCTGGAGATGAGGAAGCCTGGGCTAATTTGGAGAATTTTATCTTTTAATAACAGTACATTTGAGGAGTAAGTAGAGTTTGAAAGGTTTGGAATCAGATAAACTAACATTATGGTGATGATTTTGAAATATGGATTTTAACCTACAAAGCAATTTAATTGCTATTTAGAAGCAAATCCTGACTTAGTATTTCTCTAAACTCGATACAGAGCTATTGATTCATGGCTGCTATGAGATGAAGGCTTGCTGAAAGAGCAAGGGTTTGCAGATCAGGTAATTTTGAGCAATACATTCCTTGAAGAAGAAAAAAAAAGCTGTGAAGAGAAGAAATTCTTTTACTCAAATTCAAACTGACTATTAGAAAGTTAGAAAGTTGTAACCTTGAATAATATCAGTTGTTTAAATTTGAAAAGGGGGTAAGTTATGCTACTAAAATGATTTCTTCTCCAGTGTTCACAAAAACACTTCAGTCATTAGTTGTAGCATGTACACTGGCAACATTCTTCTGAAAAAAATATGGGTTACTATTTACAGCATAGATGGGAGAAAGTTGTTGATTTTGGCTTGTAGTTGCTAGAGTGTTTCATCATGTCAGGAAAAGCATAGTAACATCAGACAGCAAGGCATCTTGATATGAGAAGGGAGACATAAGCTCACTCTGGCAAACAGGGTTGTGCTATATCGACCCTATGCCTATTCCCAGCAACACAACTTGTCCAGCAAATGTTCACTTCCCAAATGGCCATCAGCTGTGGGTTGAGTTTGAGGCATAATTACAAACATGAGACTATGGAAGACACTTCAGATTCAAACCATCACATCTTCTCTGACATTCATGGATTCATGATAATCTCATGAAACAAAATTTGTTAGGTCCAACTCTAAATGCTCCTAGTCTCTATTAATTCAAAAGTCCAAAATGCAAAGATTCATCAAAGACTCAAGACAGTCTTATAACTGTAATCCCTGTAAAATCAAAATACAAGTTACATACTTTCATCAAGTAATGGCGCAGAAGAAACATTTAAACCGTAGGAAAGAATACATAGCAAGGGAAGTCTGGACCACTACAACACACAAAATCAGCAGTGCAAAAATGAAGTCTTGCAGCTCCATGTCCAGCATCTGGGACCCATGACAAAGTGTTCCAAAGGCTTCAAATTCCATCATCCCATCCTTAGTTGCTTAATTTCTAGGTGGGTCCATGAAAGCCAGAGCAAGTAGCTCTCCTCTGCAGCTGTCCTTATAGCCCTGGCAGCTCCTAAATCCTGGAATCTTGTCTGTAACCCCTTCATCTTTAAGACTCCAAGCCATGGCCCCTCATGGCCTCAATGCAGAGACTGTGAGCCTGTTCCACAATGCCTAGGGGCCATCTCCAAAAATTAGTGCTGCAAATCCAATGGCCCTCTCTTTCCTGCTTTTGCTATCCTTCCAAATCCAGTACCAGAGGAACAAGGCTGACACAATTTGCTAATCCTGGGGAAAACATGGGCAATTTTGAGGAGGAAACTACTACAGATCTTTCGTGCCAACTCCTTTCAACAGAGTCAGTATTCCTTCTATTATTCCAATGCAAAGTCATTGGACTAATCTCACTGGTGTTAGTCTTATAAGCAATACAGGGTTGCAATTTCTGGACCAAACTTTGATTTCTTTCTTTGCCAAACTTTATTGTTTTCAAATCCTTGTGCTCTGATTTTTCTCTGCCAAACACAGATCTGTGCACATGAACACAACCTGAACATCATTTTAACTGCCTCTAGCCTAGCACTCCTTCCGTTCTATAATATCATAAACCATGTTTCTACAGTCCACAATTTTCTTTGCATTCAGCTATTTTAAACTCTCACCAAAAGAGTCCATTAAGCTCAATCTATGACACTGCAAGCCATTTGTAATCTAAGGTTCCAAAATCTTTCCATATTCCTCCTGCAGTCAAATTTCCAAAAATCTCAAGCTTAATATTTTAATTTTAGATTAAAAGGTCAAATTTCAAGCAGCAACCACATCACTTGTGAGTATCAATTGTTTATTTCAGTTATTTTTCTTTGTTGGACAAAACACTGATCAAAAGCAACTGATGGGAGTAAAGGGATTCTTTCAAGCACAAAGTCTTAAGAGGAAGGAAGGGTCATGGCTAGGAAAAGCACAGAAGAGCAGAGGTTGGGCATATTACATAGAAGTTGGGAAGTAGCAGCAAGAGTGAGCCAACTCTGGCAAAGGATGTGAGTTATCATAACACAAAGCCTGCCCCAGCAATACACCTCCCTCAGCAAGTCTCAAACTCCAAAATTGCTATAAGCTTGTGATTGAGTATGAGGCTTGATCACAAACACATGAGGTTATGGGGGACTTTCCACATTCAAACTATCATGAATTCTCATGTTCTACACGTGCTTAGTCTCTCTCTCTCTCTCTCTCTCTCTCTCTCTCTCTCTCTCTCTCTC
>PVHP010007678.1:0-32128 GCA_004024765.1 Zapus hudsonius | reverse complement strand
TTTTTGTTTGGTTTATATTTCATTTGTTAAGTTTTGTTCTAGACCATTACACATGACCAAATATACATCTGTATAATCATCTGTCTCAATGGTACTTTCCATTTTAAAATGATCCCCAAAATAGATTTTATGTATTATCCATATATACCTGGGATGATGTTACTATCAATTTAATTATCAATTTATTTCATGAACATATTATTTATAATTAAGAAGTTATATTTTATCATGTGGAGATGCCTTCCAAAGAAATAGTAAAATGCTGAGGACTTTCTAATATGGTCATATATAATTTTCAAATATTTATTGTAAAAATAACAATATAGTTTTTCTTTATCCAATAATTTTATCTTTTAGTATGAGACTTTCTTATAAAAGTTTTATTCATATAAATAAACAGCCAGCTTAAAGCATAACAAAAAGAAATCTTGTGAAAAAAAAACCACAGGAGATAAATAAATAATATTTAAAAGTTTTTGAGATTTCTTGTCATTCTTTCTCCTTTTTTTAGGACCAAAAGTAAACTCACTGGAATGAAACAATGAGATACAATGTCATGCTTCTTTCCCTTGGACATTTTACACAGCAGGAGGTCGCTAGAGATTGTCAGGTGGCCTTGTTGCTGCTGAATACCAAAAAGTAAAGAGTTGTCACTTAAGGGAAATTTTGTTTCCAGAATCCTAGATTTAAGATTCTGAAGACACTCTTTTTCTTTCTTATGCATCTGATTTTCGTACCTTCCTTGGTTGCCTGGACTTTTCTTTTCAGGCCTGGAAGATGCAGTGGAGCTCACTGGTCAGCATCTTTGCTGTGTGTTCTCACTGATGACTGTGTTCACCACATAGGGTTATGCCCTAAAATGTTTCCAAGAATTCAAAAGCCAATAATACCATCTTCACTAATGCGAAAAAACAAACATCTATATAGTGATTTATTTTGTCAAAATATTTCTTCAATTATTTTCCTAAAATTTTTAGACATTACATAGATTAAATGAAAGAAAACATAGGATATCAGAATTCTGTCTATCATTCACTTATGACCATTCTTTTAAGAATTCACCCACTGACACAAACAGAATTGTATAATTGTCTATTTCAGTATCTACTTGCAACTAAATATTATCATTTCAGCTTTCTGAGAGTAAGTTACAATCTTTGTAAAATGATATAATTGGATTGGGATTTCAGTGGTGTCCCTTCCTAAACGGTGTACCAGCTCTACATTAAATAAACAAATGTATCTAAAACGCATTAGATAAATCAATGCTTACTTAGAATGTAGACTTTAAAGCATTTTATCAAGATGTTACTTAACAGAAAATTATAAGTAATATAGAATTGCTTTTTTTGTGTCATGTTAACCAAGCATTAACTGGTACTTTTTCCTATGTGGTAACATTACACTTTTATAATGTTAGTGACTTTGAAGAATAAAAATAACAGGCAGAAATGCCAAAAATATTTCTAATAAATAACTACTGTATGTATTAACAGTGCAAATTCAATGGATTAATTAAATTAGAAATTTGTAGTGCTTCCCATATGAATTTGTAAACAAGTATGATCTCCTCCTAGGCATTACTTCATAGGTAATTTTAAAAAGCAAACCAAGGAAATCAAAGTATCCTATAATGTAATTTTGTAAAAAAATAAAATAATGTTTATATTTTTAGAGGTTTGCCTTATAGTGTAAAGTTTAGTGGATATTTTATTAGCATATTTAATTTATTAATTACATTTTTAGTATATATGGATTTTTTTTGAAGTGAGAACAAATTTTTTCACAGGCTTTTAAGTCATCAGGAAAAGAACACACATACAAATGTGTGTATAATGTTCTGCTACATATTTCTCATTTTTAATTATAATGAAAATACTTCAAGAAAGCAAATAATGCTCCAAGATACATATAAAGAAATTTATCCCTGTGATGGTGCCAGTGAGATATTTCATTTGGCTGGATTCTTCTATAAGAATTGGAGAATGAGCTGCATGTGATACCACTTGAGATCTCTGTCTTACTTTCCCATAATTCTCCAGGTATCACTTGAAAATAAATGCATTAATGCTAAAGATTGGGTTTTTCTGATTCTTCAAATGAAGACTAATATAAGGATCATATGCTTTCTGTTTTCAATGCCTTGAAAAGATGATCTCCTCCTAGGAATGACTCCAAAAGTAATTTAAAAACAAATATCTTTTTACATTGATAAGAATTCTAACATAATAACTAATTACATATTTTGCTCTGTATAGCTACCAAATATAAATATAGTTGGTGCCTGTTGAATGACCTAGAATTCAAAGGGCTAAATGAATTACAAATATAAATCAGGCAAATAGAAAATAATATAAATCTCAGTATTTAAATTTTATATAGTCTACATTGAAAATACTTTCTATATTTCTGACACACACTGACTTCTTTGAGAATAAATTCATATTAAAATACTCTCTAAGACTGGAGAGATGCCTTAGCAGTTAACTTCACATCTGGCACAAGCATGAATGTGACTTGAGGAACACTGAGACCATCTGAAGGAGAATCAATAAGCCATGTAAACCGCTAGACCTGGTCATGGCATGTCCAAAGTCCTAGTTCTGTGGGAAGCAGAGACCCATGAATTGCCAAAGCTTGTGAAGGGCAGGTGTTTTAGTGATGGAGGGGATACCTGATGTTCTACTACAGTCGCTTTAGGCAAGTTCACTGGACATTGATTACATCAGCACATGCAAGTGCATAGGCCACACAGACACAGACACACACACACACACACACACACACACACACAAAAACACATACTGCACACACAATACAATAAATGGTTTCTTGTGTGATTAGATGTATAAATGACTACATAAAATTAATTCCAGTCTTCTTTGGGTTTATTTTGGTGGCATTTAAGAAGTAAATTTTTTCTTTTTTGTTATATGAATTTTTTACATTTGTTACTCAATTAATTTTCCATGCATTTAATTTTGTTGAACATATAGTATAAAAACTATTATTGAATACATATATTAGATGTGATACATGGTAATACATTTCAACTCTGTTTTGCCTCATGGTCTTCAGGAAATATTTGAGAAGTTATGACAACCAAATGTTTGACTTCTCTGCTAATATGTGTGTCAGTTACTACATCTCATTTGCTTTCAAATTTCATCCTAATTTCTTTCCTTGTTTTGTCAACTTTTCCTACTCTTTGCTTTTCTTCTTCCACTCTACATTTTAACATATTTGCTTCAGAAATATCTTACTAGTACTATAGCATATGGGAAAATAAGTACTCATTCTTCATTTTCCTTCTTTTCTTCGATAGGCAGAGGTTCACATGCTTAGAACAAAAGGAAATTTCCACAGTGAGAATACATCCCAGGCTATTTCTGCCCAGCTCATCATTAAACCATTGCAGTGTGAATGTAAAGTCATTTCAGCCAATCAGATTACTTAATATTCACATTTAATTTTAATAACTCTTAATGGTCTGATGAAGCTAAAATATATCAAATGAAGTTGAAAAATAACTTTGAAACATGATAAAGGCCCTTCCCTTTCCTGGATCTTACATTAGTAAAGATGTGATTCATGATCTCGTTTAAATAGAAGCAGTCATGAATTATATTGATGTTGAGTATATTTGCATATTAATGTTGAGCATATTAGCTTCTCTATGAGTAACTTAGTCTAATATATCCGTAGGAAGAATAAAAAGTTGAAGTCTGTATTTTTATAGGTTCTGACAAAATGTGAAGATTATCATTGAGAAGTCATTTAATTTTTCATGCCAATTTTTGACTTATAAATGAAGTTGCCTCACACTCAACAATAATATACAATTATTAGTTAAATAAAGGCTAAAATCTCTCACTAAGTATTAATTTTTGACCATGATTCACTGTACAAAGGGAAATAAAAGGATGGAAAATCAAGTAGGAAAACATGAAATAAGTTATTTTTTCCACCAGTGTTCTAGAAATTGATATTTCCTGTCCTATGTAATCCCTATAATTACTGTGTCTGGAAAATGTTGCCCGAGTTAAAAGATTGATGATTTTGTGGCAAAACCAAGCTTTTCATTAGTAAGTGCTGTAATGATTCGGATATAAAGCTCTTGTCTCTTTCAGCTTGTATTTGAATGAGGTGATGCTGAATGTTAATGCTTTACCTTTATAATGCCCATGACCAAATGTTCCCTTATTCAACACGCATGCTCAAGTAAGTAAGTAACACATTAATTTGCAGAAACTGTGTGTGGAAGCTATATGAGCATATTTTATGTCCCTAAGGACAATATGCTATCATCTTGTTTTTAAAGAAATCTGTAGTATTATACTATTTTTCTTTATGACCCTGATTTTCTGACTATACCATTTGTAAAACAATCCATTTAGTACATAATTTATTTGTTAGAATACCAAAGAAAAATTATCTTAGAACTTTAGTAACATAAAAAAGCCTCAACCTTACCTATTTGATTTTATTGACATTGAAATGGTCTTGAGTTTGATTGACTCTCATTGCCATTTATTTACCATTGTATTTTCTTGTATTTATTCTACTCCAACTATGTGAAATAAATAGCAATTACACCAATGAGTTCAATCATATATCATCAAAAGTTAATTTTCATATACCAAGGTGAATGTTAACAGAGTAATTTAGATTTTCAAAAATTAAAAAGGATCGGTCTGGATAAATGGCTCAGTCGTAAACTGCTTGTTGCACAAGCATGTAGACCTGATTTTGGATCCCCAGAATCCATGGAAATGCCAGGCACAGCAGTGTGCTCCTGTAATCCTTACACTAGAAAGTCAGAGACAGGATAAACACTGCAGCTTGCTAGCCCACAAGTCTACCTGAATCAGTGAGCTCTAAGTTCAGTTAGAGATACTCTCTCAAAACTAAGGTGGGGAATGGTTGAGGAAGACACCCAATATGGAGCTATGACCTCCACATTCACGCGCATACACATAAACCCACACATATATGAACAGCATGCCCAGACACATGCACAACAGACATACATAAATAAACAGTAAAATAAAATAAAATAGACTACACAGATTACTATTTCACTACTGATAATTACATGAAAATAAAAAATTCAATATCCAGAGAACCCCAGAAAAAAGAAAACAATAATCTAATATAGACATTGATACCTCATGAAAATAAATAAAATTGCTTGTGTGCACATAAATATGAATATTTTAAAAGAAGTGAGTATCTGTTGGTCTAAAATATGGGTTATTGTGTAGTACTTTTAATGATCTAGAAATTTTATAGAACATCATTGTACTGTTATCATGATATCTATAATAATACTAATATATTGCCCATAACAGAATTATACTTGTATTCCTTCAGTCTAATCTTCATTGATGAAAATAAACAAGTCTGAATAATATATCAATGAGATAATAAACACTAATAATATTATAATTGTTCTATATATGTTTGTGTTTTCATGTTCTGCTCTTCTTGTGAAATCCTTAGCTGGCTTTTTTTAAATAAAATGTTCTTCAATGCAACCTAAAGCAGAAGTATAGAGGCACCTAAGACCTCAACAATAAAGCAGCCTTAATACTCACCCACCATGACTCAGGGAACTGAACCCCCACTCAGTAACAACATACAAAGCGGATTGGAACAGGGTTGACTTCTACGCTATCCATAGCCCCCTACCACATGGTCTGATCCAGTTTGCCCACGGAGGAGGATATCCAGCTGATTGGGGACAGGGAAGAAGGAAACTGGGGAACTAGGAATAAAAACACATTATTTGCTCACTCAATGTATCTAATTTATGGATAATAAAGAAAAAGAATGTTTCTGATGAATTCATTGTTTTCACAATATTTGTAGTCAAATCATATTTATTAATTTTAATTTGCCTCACTGAACAGTTCAAGATGTATACAGTTAATCTAAAAAAATATAGTTTATAACTTACAGAATTATTAAGTACCTTTTCAAAAAGTTTGAATTATAAAGTGTTAATATGTTTATACATGTAATACAAATCTAAGTGTACTAGGATCAATGAATTTCAGATGTTAAAAAAACAAAAAAATTAATATTTTTATAAAGAATTAAAGTTTACCTGTGAATACAAATACACAAAATATTCTTTCTTTTAGAAAAGAATCTTTGAGGCCCACCCTGATGGCTGGAGGCTGGAGCTGGCGAGGGCTAGATCTTAGGTTCTGAGGGGCATTGAGCCCTGAGACCTGAAGATCTGTGAAATTGATCAGCTGCGGCAGGAGGCCCAGCAACTGAAGAACCAAAGTAGAGATGCTCGCAAAGCTTGTGCAGATGCAACTCTCTCACAGATCACCAACAACATCGATCCAGTGGGCAGAATCCGAATGTGCACCAGGTGAACTCTGAGGGGGCACCTGGCCAAGATCTATGCCGTGCACTCGGGCACAGACTCCAGGCTCCTTGTCAGCTCCTAGAAGGATGGAAAATTTACCATCTGGGACAGCTATACCACAAACAAGGTCCATGCCATCCCTTAGCACTCATCCTGGGTCATGACTTGTGTATATGTGCCTTCTGGGAGTAACGTGGCCTGTGGTGGCCTGGATAACATTTGCTCCATTTACAATCTGAAAACTTGTGAAGGGAATGTGCATGAGTCATGAGCTGTCAGGACATACAGGTTACTTGTCCTGCTGCCAGTTCCTGGGTGACAATCAGATCATCACCAGCTCTGGAAATACCACATGTGCCCTGTGAGACATAGAGACAAGACAGCAAACATCCAAATTGACCGCACACACTGGAGATGTCATGAGCCTCTCTTGCTCCTAATAACAGACTGTTTGTCTCTGGTGCTTGTGGCACTTTGGCCAAGCTCTGGGATGTCTGAGAAGGGATATCTAGGCAGACTTTCACAGCCATGAGTCTGACATCAATGCCATCTGCTTCTTTCCCAATGGCATTGCTTTTGCCACTGGCTCAGATGATGCTACAAGCAGGCTGTTTGACCTGACCTCCCTGCAGATCAGGAGCTCATGACAGCATCATATGTGGGATCACCTCTGTCTCCTTTTCTAAGATCTGGTGTCTCCTCCTTGCTGGGTACCAGGACTTCAACTGGGTCGCATTCAAAGCTGACAGGGCAGGTGTCTTGGCTGGACAGACAACTGTGTCAGCTGCTTGGGGGTGACTGATAATGGCATGGTTGTGGCACCAGGGTCTTAGGACAGTTTCCTTAAGATCTGGCACTAAGGCCAATAGCAAGTGGCTGCTTCGTTGACTGGAAGACCATTCCTACCTTGAAGCAGTACAGCGATAGCCTCTTCTATCCAACCTTACTAACGTGGACACCCACACCTCCCCTCAGAACTTCAACAAGGCAAGTTATTTTTCCCTTCACTGATTGTTGAAACCAAGAGCACAATTATCATTAAGAGAAGGATCTCTGTGCTGTAAACTAAAACAAATTGTGCATTCCTTCCGGGGCCAGTATCTTTGTTTTCTTTTTTGTCTTGAATGAATTTTAAGAAGGAAATACTATAATAAAAATGTTAACCAGAAGGTAAACCTGAGTGTAATTGTGAGACAGAGGTGTCTCTTCACTAGTTTACTTGAATTTTAGACCAGTAATCTGGTTTTGTGACATTCATGCAAAACAAGTTAAGGAATTTGTTTATCTTGTAATTGTTTCTAAATATTAAGTCACTTGTAGCAGAATGGGGAGCATTCACATTTCCTTAAGTATATTCCTTTACAGTTCAGTGGTTAAACAGAACTACCCATGGCAGTCTCTGTCTTGTGGATGACAGTTTAGCCCCTGGCTTTTATTTTTGTTTCATGACACACAGATGACTGTTTCACACAAACAGCATAGTGGAAGAGAAAAGTTGAGAAGCAAAGTAGCCGAGCACATGCTGTGATGGTCACGGATGCTTGATTAGAGTCCTTCCTTTCCCTTTACTGAGCAGCGAACTCATACCCAGCACCCTTCCTTCCTGACCCATCTTCGCCAATGTCCAGTTTAGTTTCTGCTCTTACGAGGTTGTAAGACCCAAACTGCCATCAGCTGAGGATTGATCGATCAGAACACATTCATTTGTTTGTGGGGGACACCTGAATCAAACCATGACACTTGGGTTTCCTGTGAAGTTGGAGGGAAGTTTGTAGTCTTATGACACTACCTGACCTCCCCTGCTGTCAGGGACCTGTTCTCCAGAGAGGTGCCTGTCCTCTTCTTGAATAGTCAGTTGGTTATTTGTGTATGAAACAATGTACAAATCAATGTTTTGAAAATAATGATCTGAGACTTTCTAAGTTAAAAATTTCAAGCACTTTGATTGGTTGCCATATTGGGTGGGTTTACCTTCAGAATTGCGTTCTATACGAATGCTCCAAAGTGCATACAGAACTCAGCCCTTCGATGTTCTTTTTCTTTGAAGAAATAACCTCATCAAGTTGTAATCGTGGCGGCTCTGTCCACTAACTGTTGCTACTCTGCACATATATCAGAAGCAGCAAGCACTCTACATGCTTGAATAGTTGGACAAGTCACTGTTCTCTTTATTTAAAAAAAAAAAGACAAAAACAAAACACAGTTCTGTTCGAATGCCTGCTCTTGGATTCAGATGTGGGAGGGGAAAAGAACTTTTCTGCAGCCTCTTTGACACTTCCTGGAAGCCTGCCTCTAAGGAATAGCCTTTTGCATCTGAGGCAGGCCCATTTTTAAAAATATTTTTATTTTTTTGCAAACAGATAGACAGAAGAAAGACAAGGGTGGGGGGAGAATGGGTGTGCCAGGGCCTCCAGCTGCTGCAAATGAACTCCAGATGCAGGTGCCAGTTTGTGCATCTGGCTTTACCTGGGTACTGGGGAATCAAACCCAGGTCATTAGGCTCTGCAGGCAAGCACCTTAATTGCTGAGCTAACTATGCAGTTCTGCAGACCCATTTCTCCATCATGCAGATCTTCCTGGTTACCTCTCAGCTGTGATCAGCAGCAATGTTCTGTGGGGCCCTCCCCCTCCTGTATTCTACTCCCTCATAGAAGTATCCTGTTTCTGCAGCATCCTGTACAAAACTGTCCTATGACTGTGCTTAGACATGGACCTGGCAAAGAATACATTCCACCAAGCGACTCTGTAAAGCTCTCTGTAACCTGTACCCTTCTCACCTTTTGTATTTCATTTTAAAGTCTGTGTACTGCAAGGAGGCTGGATGCAAGATACTGTATGAAACTGTACTGCTATTTAAGATGTTATAAAGTAGTTTGACATGAGGGAGAAAAAAACAAAAGAAAAGAATCTGTGATCATGAAGGGGTTGAGACAATAGTTCAGTGGGTAAAGCACTTGCCATAAATATATGTTACTTTCTCATTACTGTGAACAAACAAGCTGACCAGAAACAGCTGCTTAAGGAGGGAAATGGCTTTCATTTGCTTACATTTCCAGAGATTAGAGTCCATCAGGACAGGAAAGGCATGATGGGCCCATGTGGAAAGCCTATGTCACATCATTACAACAACAAGGAGAAAGCAGAGAGAAAATGAGTGAAGCAGGCTATGATACCTCAAAGCCCATCCCCAGTGACACACGTCCTCCAAGGCTCCACCTCCTAAAGCCTCCACAATCATCCCACAAATCATCGTTAGCTAGGGATTAAGTATTCAAACAGATGAGGACACTTTATATTCAAACCACCACACCATGTAAGCATGAAGAGCTTCCAGTAAGTTCACAGCTTCAATTCCTACAGGAGTGCCAGGTGGGTGTAGTGGCCTGCTTGTAGTAGCAGCACTTGGCAGGCAGAGACAGGGGTTTCCTGTCCAAATAGGCTCCCTACACTAAATGAAGTGTCAATCTCTTGTTTCAAGTGAGAGACTCAGTAAATAATGTGGTGAGCAATCAAGGAAGACACCAAGATCAACTTCTTGTCTCCATGTGCGTAAACAAATATGAACATGCATCGGCACGTACCAATGAATATACACACACACACACAGAAAGTAAAAAAAAAAAGAATATTTTATTAGTGTAAAACTATAGCAATGAAAATAAAAAGACTTGGAATCCGCATACTTGCATGTGGAAGAGTAATGCTGATCTCTTGGAGCTAGACAAGGTCAGATGTACATAGCCTAGGCAAGAGATTGTCTGGTTCTGTGGTTAGGAAACAGATCAAAGATCACTTATGTAAAAAAATATATACTGAGCAATTTTGTTTCAGAAATTCATACCACTTCATATGAATATTATACAGGTCAGACAAAATAGCATGACTACTAGGAAGCAAAACTTATGGCTGAACGATGTGATTTTTTTTTTGGTTGGGGGGGGTTCTAAGTATGGTCTGACTCTAGCCATGGCTGACCTAGAATTCACTATGTCATCTCAGAGTGATCTTAAACTAACAGTGATCCTCCTGCCTCTGCTTCCTGAGTGCTGAAATTAAAGATATGCACAGCTACACACACCTAACAATGTGATATTCGAAGCAAAAATCAGGATATATGTATGGATTACATGAAATCTTATTCTAGAAAAGACGGAAATTATTTGGAAAAGATACGTTAGAAAAAAAGAGTTCTATAGATCAAAGAAAAAGCAACACAGCTAGAACCTTTTTCATGAGTTTGAGTAAAGAAAAAATGGCTTGACAATAAAGGGATTATTCCAATAATTCAATGGTAATTCAACCATAGAAAGTCTATTAGTAAATTGCATTGCTTAAGCAATATAATATTTAAATTAATACCAAGCATATACAATCATTGGTGCAGTGATACTTTTAATTTTGAAAAATATTACTGAATATGGAAGTTAAAAGATGGCAGACAAAGGAGGTACACTAAAGTAAAAATCCAAGAATTTCAATTCCATCAATTAATTCCTCCTAAAAGTAAGAGATTTAACCAATTCAATAAGAGAGGACAATAAAACTAGAAATGAAAGCATTTCAAATATTATATCAGATTCATTTCTATAGTCTACCTATAAATAAAAAATAACTAAAAAATGTCTTGAAAATTGCCGTAGTCAGCCATATGCCCTTGGGATGAATCTTCAAACCAGGCACAGTTAGGGGGAGGAAAGCATTTATTGAAACTACAGATTGAGGGGAAGTTCCGTAACAGTTAAAGAGGCTGGCCCTCTTACACAGGTTCAAGCAGAGAGAAGAACCCATCACCTACACCACACACACAAAACAGGGAATAGGCAGGAGAGGCAAAGACAATTTCTTCTCCTTTATATAGGCTTAGGGTGGGGTCTTGCAACCCTATCCCAGACCTAATGGCTTCCTGAGTGTCTGGAATTTCCTTCCTGCACTGCCCACACAGAAAAGGATGTTTACTTCCAGCTTCTTTGAGCTTCTTTACATCTGCCCCTTGCTGAGAAGCTGCCTTCCTGTAAACATCCTCAGAGATCCACCTAAGATAATTAAAAGATCCAAGTTGACAACAAATAAACTAAGACATCTAAAAAAAAAAAAAACCTTTTGTAAAAGGAACAGTTTGGCAACCAGCAAACATTATTTTAGATCACAAAATATAATGAAAAACAAAAATCTATATAATGTTTAGATGTGAGAAGAATAAATATTATAAAATTGTCAGATTTTCTAAAATAATCTACAATTCAGAGATTTTAAAAAAAAGAGCTTTAAAACATTTTATACAATTTGACTTGGAGCTTTTGGAATATAAGTGGAACAATAATTCGCAGATAAAACCAAAGGAATGTTGTTTAAACAGAAAAAGTGCACCCAAGCTATAACAATATATCTCATAAAATTGTAACAAGGAAATTATTACATCATTTGAAGGAGAACAACAAATGACAAGTAGAACATTTTAGAATATCCTAAGCTTACTTAAACACAAAGAAAAAGAACATAAAATCTACTAAATGATGAAAATTGTATTTCTAGTTACTAGAGAATGGACTCAGGAGAGTTTAGTTTGTGGAAATGGTAATGCATTTTATACATAGCAAAACTATATATCACATATAGTTATTAAAATGTAATTAATTTAAGATTAAGTAAAACTCTGGTAGCCTATTGGAAACATGAGTATTATCTTTGTAAAAGTTATTTTTTTTTCATAAAGGCCACAGTTAAAAAAGACCACCCCAGTTTTTAGTCAAATGTCAAATGACACCATGAAATTTTCACATCATAAAAATGCAGATAGTTTTATTTTATAGAATGTGTAAATATCTAAATGAAAGTTAAAATGCCAAATTAGAAAAGTAACTAGATTATAACTTTCACAGAAATATAAGAGACTTGCAAACTAGTAAATATGCAGTCATGCTTTGCTTCAGACAAGGAATACAATCTGAGGAATTTGTCTTCAAGTGATGTCATCATTATCCAGCCTCACAGAGTGTACTTCCATGAACAGCAAGGACTACAGTGCCAGCAGGTGATGGTATTTTACGGCATCACTGTTGTCTGCATATACATCATTTACTGACACATTGTTATCTAGAACATGATTTTACTCTAGAATTATGTAAATTATAGAATACTACTCAAAATTTAAATATTAACTGTCTGAAATGGAAAGACTGATAATGTAATGATCAAGAGTTATTCAAAGAATATAAATTATTTGTGAAAATAAGACCAATAAGTGTGGGAAGTAATTCTCATTTTTTCTCTCTCTCTCTCTCTCTCTCTCTCTCTCTCTCTCTCTCTCTCTCTCTCTCTCTCAAACTTGGTTCATAGTTACCTTTTTTCTGATTTAAAAAATGTTTGATGTCATTATAAAGCAAACAATGTAAGGGTCCTGGGAAAAATTTCCAGGAACAACTTACAGGATCTGAAAGTGAGGAAGTGCCCAAAGATGAGTGAGCTTATAGCACATCAGGACACGCGTGGAGGCTTTAAGGGGTTCTTCAGCAAAATTGATATCATTGTTCCTTTAAAATCAATATTGAAAATAATGAGTTAACATGGAATGAATAAAATACCAATCTGGTACTTCCGACTAATACAAATAAATAACATATAAATAAATTGAGGAGGTGAGAAAGCCCCTCCTTAGGATAAAATGTCAACTAGAAAATTTCAAGTGACTGATGGAAGTAGAAAAGTATCATTTCTCAATTTAATTTTCATAGTTGATCCAGGAAGAAATCATGAATGTATGCTGAACCTGGGGAATGGATTGTGATGAGAAATAGTTTTCTGTGTGTCTTTCCATCCAGCAATTACCAAAAGTCAATGATAAATGAAATACACTGTAGTCTCTAATAATTTTCAGATTCAGGGCAGAGAAATAGATTAAAAAATGGAAGCTGACTGAAGAGGATTAAAGCCATAAGGAAAGCTATATGATCATATATCATATGCAAGATGCTGGACCAGAGGCAGAAATACTGATTGTTGGTACAGGTGATGTATGAAGTGAGTTAGAGCATTATATCATTTTCTGCTTTGAATAGCTGTTTTGTGGTTAGGTAGTAGAATATCTATGTCCTGCTGACACATAAACATTTGTATGTGGGAATGATGGGGAATTTTGTCCCACTATGCTTGTAGGTAAGTTATAAGATGATGGAGTAAATGAACCAAATTCCTAACACTTTGGGAGTCTAAATTATAAAAATCGTGGGTATCTGAGAGCCCTTTGTAACAGTTCCATGACTTTCCTCACTATGAAGTTATTACAAAATAAAATACAACATATATCTAGAATATAGTAGGATTAGTAAAAAGGTAAATTAAAATGAAGAAAAGATAAGTGAAACTTGTAAACTTGACAGAGATGAGTGATGGACCCTGTATTAAGCTGAATAATACTATGTGCTTATCATGATCTTAAGGCCTGTAACAATGACAAAGATAGCATTTGGTCGTCTCATGAAAAATCATCTAAAGCTGTGTGAGTTACTTTCTTGTTGCTGTGCACAAAGTGACTTAAGTAACGAAGGACTTATTTTGACTCATGATGTGAGATGGGAAACAGTTCATCATAGCATAAATGGCATGGTGGCATGTGGTTAATCACACAGTCAGGAAGCACAACTTAGTCGGAGAAAGGCGCTAGGGTTGGGCTATAAAACCTCAAAGCCTATTCTTAAATTGGTAACTTTCTCAAAGATTTATAAGTAGTAACTCCACGCAAACTCTTCATTTTATAAAAACTTCATAAATATTTAAAATAAAGTCACCAACTCTTGCTGAAAAAAATTACAATCAATTGACAATGTGGGATTCTTAGTGTATTTTGGTTGTCATCAGCATATCCCTATATTTAATACATCTCTCCAAAAAACCCAGAGATTTTATTCAATTGACAAAATCATAATTCCATAGAATAATTATTAATTATGTGACTAGACATCATAAAATGTTCCTAGGCTAATGTACAGAGTCAGAAATGTCAATAAGTAAAGAGAAAAAAATTTTTTAAAGATTATAAATTATATGTGACAAGACAAGGGAAGATGTCTGTTAGTTGATTCTGACACAGTTAGGCAAAATTGGAAACTTAACAGATCCACCAAACAAAATATGCATACAGACATGTGCAGTAATATGCATACACACACTCAGACAACTCTAAAATTTTCTATTCTCATGAGACTCTCCATGTGACTAAATGGCTCCTTATGAATCATTTTGATGAATGTATAAGATCTGGGAATGAACCTTGAGTCATAATCAGCAGTATGTCCACATCCATGTTCTGCCAAATGTACAAACCTGAGATATGTCTCATATTGAAATCTTATTAAAATGAAGATTCTTTCTAAGTTTCCTTGTGTCAAATTGAATCTGTCCATATTAAGAGTCCTAATGACTGCTTATGATCATGTATTGCAGACAATATCTTGATAAACAAGAACATGAGTTCTTATATAATCTGACCCCAATACAGACTCTTGGAATCCATCGTGTGCCATCCACCACTTCACTCATTCAGCTCCAGGTACCTTGACTTCTTTCATTTCCTTAGTATATCTTCAAACCCTTTCATATGTCCATGCTTTTGCATAGGGATTTTTTGTTTAGAATGTTCTCTAATTTTTGTGCTTCTAACTTCCCACATGATTACAACATTTAATCCATTTGACAAACACTTTCTGACTATGATGGATAAATTTATGAATCAACTGGACGAGGCCATGGATTACTTAGCTGCTTTGCTTAACATTATTATGGATGTCTCTGAAGGAATTTTTGAATGAGATTGATGTTTGAATCTTCAATGTGGATGGGTCTCATCCAGTCCGTTGAAGGACTGAATAGAGCCAAAAGGTTGAAAAAAGGAAAATTCTGTTTTACCTATCTTTGAGCTATGATATTTATTCTCTCCTGACTTTGGACTTCAGGGTATGAATGCTATTTGCACCATTGCCTTCCCTGAAACTTCAGTTATATTCTACGTGTGCCTACATGCCAGAGCCTCCTTTATTAATGCTATTTTGTTTCCTTATAGACCCTTTTCATGATACACTAACACAATACATCTTCCTAATGGCTTCCTATTATGAACACATCAGTGACTTTATATATTAATTATATCTGAGCCTCATTATCTAATTCTCTCTCAGTGATAGGATCCAACTATTGGGGTACAAACTTTCTACACATGAACGTTCAGAAAACATTTTATAACCAAACCATAGCAGATATTATATAGCTGTTCAAAGGCTCTTAATTTGAAGTGACATTTAATTTGAACATTAAATCAAGTTATAAGGTAGGGTCATGAAAATTCACCTCAGACAAAGACAATATGCTTCGTGCAAGTGTTGAAATGGTGGTTTGGGAGCAAAGGTTACAATATACCAAAGCATGACACCTTGATATGTTAAAAGTGCTTTTAATTGAAGGACTCTGGAAAAGCCTCAGAGTCAAAATTGTTCTCTCTAACCATCCTGTGTCAAACTCTCTATTACACACAAAGCGAGTTTTAGAAGCTAGAAATCCTATGTCCCAAGACAAGTCCAAAAGCCTAAAATGTCACCCTTCTACTTTACAAATTTTCATGTGACATGTGTCTGATCCTATCACCCACAGTAAGAATACTACGCAAACAGGGTACAAAGAATTAAACAAATGGTTCTTACTGAATTTTTCTCACCTCAATTTTATTTTGTCAAAATAGATAACAATATTTATGACAAGTCACATTTCCCTTCTTTATAGAATACATTCTTCAACAATTTAAGAGTAATGTTTGCCCTCTGGGACTTTGGTCCACCATTTCTGAATATTATGTGAAGTTTAGCTAAATATGTATCTCCTCTTAATGTGTCTTTTAATTTTTATAGAAGTGTCACCCATGACCTTTGTAATGAGTTGTTGAAAGGGTACTTTTTTTTTTTTCCTTTCGGTGGTGGGGTCCCTGCATCCAGTTCTAACAGATTGGTATGGTATTTGATCTCCTTGTGAGAACTAAGACCAAACAGGACTGCCTATGTCAAAGAAAACATTTCATGTCTGTAAAAAAATGCAGAGAAGTACTATTATCACACAGAAAAGTCAAAACACAAAGTGAATTGATTTATCATGCCAGGCTGGCTCCATTTGCCTGTCTTAGGCACCTTTCTTTACTGCAAAATACCAAGAAAATTGAGTTCATATTTTGTTGAGCTATCCATGAAGAATCTTTCTGGGACCCAAAGGTGTAGATATTATGGAGAAATGTGGCTCTGTAAGTCTCTGATGTCAAACCCATGGTCCCTGGGTGAAAGTGAAATGGTTCACTGTACATAGACAGAGCACCAACCCAGCCAGATCAAGACCTATATGCACTCTCAGAATTCAGCTGAAGCTCTAGGAAAAGCCACAAGTTAAGAGACAGACTATTCCATTTGGTCAGCCTAATGCTCTAGCTGAGATGGCCAACCCAAGCTCTGTGGGTTGCACACAGGACATGATAGCAAAAAAAAAAAAAAAAAATCCACTCACCACAAAAAATGCAAACTTACTTAAGTCATGGATCTCTTATGAATATTTTTGTTAATAAATTATTGCGTAGTCCTCAAACATGGTCTTTTTGGATGGCAATGCCTTGTCCTAATGTTAAAAAGTTGAATATTCCTGCATGATAAAAATTGCAAATGGAATCTCCTTAAAAAATACAGAATCAAACCTGAAAGGACCATAGTTTAACCTGGTAATTGAAATATAAACCATAATGCCCTGTAATTGGAGAAAACAAAACAGTCTTAATATGTCACAGCATATTAGGCCTCACACTGTGTCCATAATATCTTAAGAAGAATGAAATGTTAATTGTGTGTACGTATAAAACTTCACCTACAGTCCAAAACAATGTCAAAACGACATGAATATAGCTTCTAGGAACATGAAGGTCTCGTGATGCTCCTGCATGCACTCACAAATGTACTCTTGTTTTGGTATGGGAAGGGGAAAGGGCAGGAGTAAAATATGTGCTTATAAATGTGAAATGCCTAAGAACAGCTAGGAATCTTTTTTCACTCTGAGTTTAAGTCACCAACATGTTTCTTTTTGTGTGGAAATTATGGTTTCTGATTATAGTGAGTTTCCGTTTAAAAACAACAATTTAATTATGATGATTAGAAAGGTACAAAAAATGATTTGCCACTCTTAACTAGGAATAAGAATTGGAAAGCTTACATAATCATTGCTGATTCATTATCATTTCTGAGTAAAAAGAGTAGAGTTTAAGAGAAAAATAAAATAATAAATGTTGTGTCATGTGATGCTTAAAATACTTGAATATACCTCAAACACTCTATGCATTCATTTCCTTCTCTGCTAACTTAGAATAATGATCCAAATTTTCAAATTTTAATGTGCAACTCTTCTCTCTCAGAATGGGAGACACATTCCCTCCACTTCTTTGATCTTAAAGGGCAATGCAAATGGGGCACACTTATTTTCAAAATGCCAAGATAGTCACCCTTTGAAGATGATTTTGCAATCTGATATTTTTATTGGCATGCAAAGCTTCTACAGTTACTTGTGACATCGCCAAGTAAGCCCACGAGTTCCCACTTATCATGCATTAACTCTAATGATGTTTTCTGGGTCAATTAATATTCCTTGGTCCAATCATTTCTTATGGCACAGTTTTGGGAATAACTCTACTTTGAAATTTACAAATAAAAATATTGCAGTCATTTTTGTTTAATAATTTTCTTTTGTAATCATTCAGAAAATGTCAGACACTGCTGGGACTGATAGCTTTAGCCAGGAATCAAAAGGAGAGATCATAAACAGTGATCTACACCTCGACGCTTATGTTGAATCTTTCATACATAAGGAATGCTAAAATGGAATTTGGAAGGCCCATTTTTTTGAAGTTTCTTATTAAATGCTAAGACACACTGATGAAATATTCAATCATGCAAATTCTTTTTTTCTGACACTGAAATTCAGCCCCATATTCCACTTTCTTCTGAATGACGCAATGAAAATAAAGTCAACTAAATTATGGAGTACAAACAGATTACATAATAATAAAGCAATGGAATTTATTGTCTGATCTTATAACTAATGCATCAAGCTATATTTTTCTTACTAAAATGACAAAATTATTCCCTTGTTCTTGTATACATACATTTCAAACAACATGTAAGAATATGATAATGTTTGAATCAAACAATCAAGTTCATGATGTTTCTTTTTGAATAAGAAAATCAGACATTTTACTTCTTCTATTCATATTTCTCTGATGTTTGTACTTGGAAAAATTAAAAATAATATTCTTAAGAATTTAGCAATTAAATGTTAATTACACCATCATATATGTTTGAAATACTTAAAATATAGTAAAAACAGAGCAGAACAATAAAAGTAAGAACTGTTCTGGTTGGGCTTATATTCTAATAAAAGAATTTCAATGAATTAGAAACGAAGTTGCCTCAATGGTGTACTATATAAATTATTCACTTTGTAATCACTATTTTGTATCTCAGATTTTATTTCCTCATGTAAAAAAACAAAGTCTATTTGGTGATAAAACATTAAAATATAATGTAAAAATGTCCCCAGTACTCTCTCACTCAGGAAAATATATTTACTTATTTTATAATTGGCAGACATTTATTTGCTGACATTTTATTAGAGCATTATATTTACAATAGAAGAAGGCTTTGTTTTCTGAAGTTTACATTGCATGACTAACAATGGATTTGGATGCCATATTAACACATTCTACTTTTTTGAATGTGTGTGTATGTTGTATGCATCTAGGTGTATTTATGCTCATATTGTGTGGGTTCACTTATGTGTGCATATGTCTGGAAGCCATTGGTTAACAATGTATATTTTCCTCAAATATCCTGCACCTTATTTTTTGATACAGATTGAAGCTAGATTTCTTCTTTCAACTTGACCAGCTGGCCAATAAGCCCTGAAGATCATCTTTTCCTTGTCTCTCCAGTGCTGGAACTACAGTTACACAACACCAGACTAGATTTTATATGGACACTAGGGATCCAAACTCAGGTCCTCATACTTGTTCATCAAGCACTTTAAAACTGAGCCTCTTCCCAGCTCCATCATGCATTATTTACTACTTACTGGATCTTAGAAATCAGTCCTCCAGACCAGGGCTTTAGCATGCTGAGATACTTTAGGACTTAGCTTAGAACCAACTTTTCTGGTGTGCCTCTTGTTTATCCACAGCAGCAGAAAGGCTTTCTGCAGAGCCCCTTAATCTACCTGACTGATAGGCCATGAGAGGAGCATGACTGCCCCCATTTTTATTGAAACTTCAATAAGGAGACTACACTAATCTCATTGATAAAGAAGTGAGACAGAGGTTCCCCCATGGAGGAGGATATCCAGCTGACTGGGGATGGGGAAGGGGGGCAACGGGGAATTGGGGATAACAACTCATGGTTGGCCCACTAAACAATGTAACTCATTATGAACAATAAAAAAAAAGAATAGCTGACAAAAAAAAGAAGTGAGATGAAGCTTTATCAACACAAGTGGACTTATTTTGGTAACATACAGTGTCCTTCATTATGGTCCCTCCTAGTAATAAAAAAGCATCGTTTGAAATCTATTGTCTGTCTATTCCTTGGGCAAAACCTGATTCATTTCTAGGTAATATTCTCAAATCCCATTCCCTTCATTTTGTCTATATTTCCCATTCTCCATAGAAAAATAGTTGTGTTTCTGAGTTATCATGGGCTATTCCTTACAATGCTATCACTTATACGTAATACACTTATATACCTTCATCCCTCCTTGGTTTTTATATGTCATTTTATTACAGTGAAGTATCAGAGGATGGAAAGGAATTTTCTCTAAGTCCCTACAAAACCCTTTCTAAAACATTTATGCTATGTCTCCTGAGGCCTTTGGACATTTTCTATGAATCAAAATGAATACAGAACATTAAATGTGAATTTCTAATGATTATTGAGGGTATTTGTTTATGTTTGTATGGGCAAAGATCTTCATTTTGAATACTATTTTTTTCAAGAAAATAATCATTTACTTCATTTAAAAAATTTGAAGTCTGTATTTTCCTTTTGCAACCACTAAAACAGACTTTTTAAAAAGAATATGAAATGTTAACCAATAACACAAAGATCATAGAGGGTATCTACTTTGGCTCATAATCCTAAGTGTCCACAAACATTATATGTTTTTGAAGAGTATTAGCAGCTATAGAACTAGGACTTGAATTATTTGCCAATTTCATATCTATTAACCTGCTAGTATTATTTAAAGTCCCCAGATCTTTATCACCATTTTAAATATTTAAAGAGCTGAGGAGATAGCTTAGTGGAGAATGCTTGCCACACAAACATGAACTACTGAGTTTGGACCCCCCAAACCCATGAACAATCTGGGTGTGATGGTATTGTGACTGGCTGGCCAGATAGCCTAGCTAAATCAGTGAATTTGAGTTTTAGTGAGAGACTCTATATCAAAAAATAAAGAGGAGGGTTGGAGTGACAGCTCAGTGTTTAAAGACATTTGCTTACAAAGTCTGATGGCTTGGGTTCCATTCCCCAGTACCCGCAGAGAGCCAGATGCACAAGTTATACATGTGTCTGGAATTTCTTTGTAATGTCAGGAGGCATGCCCATTATCATCCTCTCTCTCTCTTTCTTTCTTTCTCTCTCTAGTAAATAAAATTAATTAAAATATTTAGACAGGATATTCAATTCTGGCCTCCACATGCATACACACACACACACACACACACACACACACACACACGCACCCCCACACAGTATGCATACTTACATGTGAATATGCATACCAAACACACATACTCATAAATATTTTTAAAAAACATTTAAACTCTTCTGTAAGAAAGTCCTTCATCTCCAAAGAAGTGTTCCTCTGTGGCTATCTGTGAAGGAGTTTCACCTAATTATTAAAGAGGAGAAAAGAGGGCACACCAGTTAGGTCTGAGTTTTCTGGGCAGATGAAAAAATTTTTTAAATTAAAATATTGAAAATTCTTGTAGTTTTACATATCGTTTGGAGCTAAAAACACTCATGATTTTTTAAGAGAACATATTAATACATTTCTTATAGTTTTCTATGGTGTTAATAAAACCCCAATCAGTTTAACTTCTTTCCTTCTACCTAGAAAGATTGAATTAATAAACTTTTATATAAGCATTTTGAAACATTAAATTAGTAAATGCATAATTTCTGTTTGTGTTGATGCACAGGTTTGAATGTGCATATAGGATCATTGTGAAGTTCAAAGAAAAGGCCTCTAAGAGGCCTTTCAATCCTAGAAATTAGCTGGAATTTAATCCTGCATTTTGATCTGTTGTGGCAGTGGATTTAACCTAGTTCTTTAAGCAGGGACCAACACATTGCTTAAATTTTAAATATACATGTTTACATATCTTTGGAATGAATTTCCTACAGAAACATCACATCAGTTGTCAAAAGGATATTTATCAAGTGAAAGATATAAAACCTCTGGAAAGAAGAGGACAGATTGTTTAATGGCAGTATTCCCCATACAGAAGAATATGACATTAGGTAATAAAACAGCCTTCCAGCCTGTGACTCTCACCATGTGGTCTCAGTATGTCTAAGAACGAAGCAGGCATTTATTACTTCATATGTCCTCTGATACTTTGGGATTATCACTTAATTAACTTGGTATAAATAGATTGAACAAGTGGTGTAAATCCCAGTGGGCACAACACTGAGATTCCTCAAAGGAAATCCTGGGAAATGAACTAACAAGAAATCGAGAACAGACACCTGCTCTGATCGGGATTTGAGTTAATGACAAACACATTCTATCTACACGTTTTGTAGTGGTGGCTGGCACCGTTAGAAGTTATAAATTTAAATACAAATAAGTAGCATTGAACTTTTATGCCCTTTCTTCATGCAACTTACTCTGAGGCAATGACAAAGGTGAGTTAAATATTTAAATTCTAGACACAATTTAAAATCCTTTATGGGATTAGGATTTAAGACAATTTGAGGAAAATACATTAGCTGTTCGTGGAGATATACTTTCGTATTGTAAAGAACATATGTGTTTGATTTGTCGTGAAAGTACAATGAAAGAGGTGTGTTAGTAATAGGATGGAGGCTTTCTATCAAAAATAAACTTAGACCCTTTAATTGAGTCTTTATGATACTTTGATTTGACAATTTTCAAAAATGCTCTACACAGTGTATCTTATAAGTTGATTACATCAGATCAAGGATTAATACCAAGATGCTTTAAATCAAGTTAAATCTCAAAGCAAATATTTTGCAAACAAAAAAAGAAAGTATAACAAAATTTTACTAAAATGGTATCTTAAATGAATTCTGTAGCAGTCACTTCTCCATAACCTTTTCGTCAGAGGACATTTCTAAATGGAAATGTTCATATCAGTTGTTAACAAGACATGAGCAGACATTCAATATTCACATAATTTTAAATTATATAAGGAGCAGCAAGCTGTAGCATGGTTCCTGCCCCTGCCTGCAGCTGCTTTGTAGCTTACACCAACAAATACACTTGTGTTTTCTTCTGAGACCAGCAAGGCACTTCATAAATACAGGTTTTACTGAGGGCTGTCTCAGTTCCATGGACTTCCCTCCTGAGTCCACACAGGATGTGTCAGACACTGATCAACTGAGAAAGTCTAAAATGCAGAAGTTAATACCCCCAGTAATATTAAAATTAAAAAAATACTCATTTATGAAACTGAGATGCTTATTAAGGATTTTGGAATCTTTTTGCTTGATCAAAAGTCCTGCCTTGCTGATAGACAGCTATTTGTATTGATTCAACAAGCTATTTGTATTGATGCATCCTGGTGACAGCAGAATTTCATTTGCAGTGACTTTAGGGTCATCATATAATAAGTGATGTCACAACATTTTTCTGATTATATAAAAAAAGAAGAAACAAGAATTGCTTGGGTTTTCTTTCTCAAAGGGTATTTAAGAGAATCTGTCTTTATATTCTCAGGCAATGTTTGGTGCACTCTTATTTTCCAGTATCATAGATTCTTATTAATATATCCAAGGTATCATCAGATTGACTTTCTAGGATTATCTATATAACTAAAATAACCTTCCTCCCTTCTTCCTTCTCCTTTCCTTCTTCCTACTTTTCTCAACGCTTCTTCCTTCTTTTCTTTCTTCCTTCCTTCTTTCTTCCTTCTTCTGTTTTCCCTCCATTTTCCTTCCTTTCCCTTTCCTTTCTTTTTTCCTTCCTTCCTTCCTCTGTTATTCCCTCCATCCTCTATATGTCCCTTCCCCTCTTCTTTCTTTTCATCCTTCCTTTCTTGCTTTTGTCTTCTTTCTATGTATATAGTAGAAAATGCTAAATGTTAAATATTGATCTATGGATTCATTGTACATGCAGACAGCTTGGGAACTGAACTGAGGCAGAATGGACCAATAGTTAAAGTATCATTGTTAAATGTTTGTTAAAGTCCATCCAGCCTCTACTGAGGCCCATGGACTGGGAAGTTCCAGGAATAGCTGGGGGCTGCTGGGCTCCTGGTTAGAAGGAATAAACGAAAGTAGATGGTAACCTGGAAATGGTGCTCATAACCTGACTACATGATAGCAAGTTATTTATTAATTTGAAAAGATTTTTGAAATTGTTTTTTTCCCCAGCGCTCAGCATCCCTTGTCAATCCCAGCATGGAAACTCTAACACAAGTTGCTTCCAGATATTACGATTTGCTTGTCTGCCCCCTTTGCCTTGGTAAATAAATAAATCAGTAAATAAATAAATAAATAAATAAATAAATAGTATATAAGGAAACTACAAATTGGGTTCCAGGCCACAATACCCTGAAAGCTATCTCAGCTGTGGACTGACACCAAGTTCAAGATAAATCTCTATTCCTCTTACACTGGTGTTAAAGTCATCATTCCAGAGACACTTCCATTTCATGTATGCATGTATGTATGCATGTATGCATTCTTTATGTGTATATGTGGTGGTATGTATGCATGTATTTGTGGATTTTTATGAGTGTGAGCACACATGTATGTGTGAGTGCACATGGACAAGTGTGTGAAGGTGAGTGTATACATAAGCATGCTTATGTGTGGAAGTCATAAGTTAGTGTCTGTTGAGTATATTACTCTCTCTACAGTTTATTCTTTGATGCAAGGTCTCTATGAACCTAGAGATAACCATTCAGCAAGCCTCGGTGATCCTCTTGTCACTGCCTCCCTAGTTCTTGGATCACAGTGTGTGCCACCATGCCTGGCTTTTATGCATCTGTAGCAGTCACTTTACACACTGAGCCATCTCCCCAAGACCTTACAGTTTATTCTTAATTTTAGTATACTTTGTCCTAAAGTGAATAAGAGAAAGAGTATTTGTTAGTTCCTGCCTGAAGAAAAAAAAAGACATTTTTACATAAGAATCACATGTGGAATTATATGACTTGAAATGGCATATTTGAATTCATGTCCCCAAAATATCTCTTTCTGGTGGATAAAACCTCATGGCCAGTAGAGTCTCAGAAATGTTGAAGACATGCCCCACTTAGTAACAATATACAAAGGGGGTGGAACCAGGTTGACTCCTAGGCTATCCATAACCCCCTAACCCCATGGACTGATCCAGTTTGCTCATGAAGGAGGATACGATTGGGGACAGGGAAGAGGGAATTCATGGAATTGGGGACACCAACACATTATTTGCTCATTAACTGTATCTAATTATGGATAATAAAAAATAAATAAATAAAAAATAATAAAAATAAATGTTGAAGACAAGCTCAGGACCTAACCTAGAATCATATTGTGACATCACTCACTGTATATAACCCTAGAGTCACTGCAATTGAAATTCTCCTTTGATTGGAATCTAACAGTGTTTTCTGTAATACAGTTTTCCACATCCTAGAGTAAAACACATTGTTTACCATGCACAGACTCTGACAAACCCAGCTCCAAAGACTTATGATTACAGAAGTAACTTGAAGGGTTCACACACTTTCAGACCCCTCTGTTAGGATCCACAGGAATTCAACCTGACATGGATTATTATTTTGCTTCTTTCAGAGCTTTTATTTTCTGGATCCCTTATCTACTTATGATGGCTCCACCCACTTTTTAACAATAGAGCTACATGAAATTTTTGCAAACTGTCTACATTCTTATTGAATAGGGATTTTTATATTGATCTTAAGAATTGGTTCTCATGACTATTAAGACAATAGCATCATGAAAATGAATAGCAAATATATAATGTGTTACTTATTAAATATGACTTTATATAAGATTTTTTTACTTCATTAACCTTGAATAACCGATATATTTGGAATTGCATTACAAATGTCATTTACATAGGCTCTACATTTAAGAACTTACAGTTTTTCTTTTCAGCTTTTTACAAGTTTTTACCTGATTTGTGATGCCTTTTTTTATTTTAGAACCAATGTTTTTTCCTTGCTTCACAATGTAATTTTGACCATTTGTTGCTAATGTCAAATGATTATATTTTAAAGACAATTAGTGATGCCAATCTACTTTGTTTCTGCAGCAACGTGAATAAGATTTCAAAGGGAAAGTTTCTTTTGTGTCTCAATAGATAATCGTTGCTTTTCAGGTGTTTGTGTAGAACAAATAACAGATAATCTTGTCATTTACTCTAAGGTGAAGAGGTACTTCTGATCCATTTGTAAAAAGGATCAATATTGTGTCTATCAAATAAGTCAAGAAGTATTGTTTAATCATATTTGGTGGCTTGTTGAATTCCTATTTTTGTGGAGGTATGAGTGTTCTACTTATTTGTTAACTGATCATCATTTCAAAGTAATACCTTTTGAAAATCCAAACACACAAGAGACTGAGGCAGAAGGACTGTTAAGAAGTCAAGGCCAACTTAAAAATGAGAGTGAGATTCTATATCATAAAAGGAAAGAAAAAGAAAAAAAATCTATTTCATATTGTATATTCTATGTCCCATCCATTTTATTAGGCAAGACAGACATCTACACAGATGATCACATTCTTCAAAATATATTTTTCTTAATTATGAAACATGTACTTTCCAAGTTATGAAGGAAATAATCAAATAAATTTAACTATTTCTAATCCAGTATGATTCATAGGGGAATTGGATTTAAGGTCCATAGAACTCCAAAGTTTTGGTTCTTCTCACTGTTCTTAATGTTTTAAATTAGTCCTGACAGTATTTCCTTGGGTTCATGGAAGTCACACCCAGATGCTCATGAATTAAATCAAAATGAGGTTATCAGTTAATGTGCTTATAGACATAAATTGCAAGAAAACCCAATTTACTTTGGAAATCTCTAGTATTTGAAAGACTCTTTCCAAAATAAAAAGAGAGAAATTTCTATTTCTAGTTTTTGGCAAAATACAAAAAAAATAATTATTGTGGCAGGGAACTGATGGAATATATGCCATGCACTTGCTTTTCAGTGAATACAAACAATCAAGTTAACCAGCAAGATGGTAAATTGCTTGTTATTTTAGTTCTGTTTGGCATGTGAAGGTTTATATAAATTATCAAAACATTGCAATATTTGAAAATGTTATTTTTTTCTCATCTTTCATTTGAACATAAGGGAATTGAGAAGTGATTAGAATTTTACAGTTCTGCTTCTTGAAAATTTTCTGGTGTCCATATGAGGGTTAATTTTAGCTATTGCCTTTATTGAATCAAGAAATACAAGAAAGCCTGGGAAAGAATAGTTCTGAGTGTAGCTAGAAAAGTTACCACATGATTCTAAGTGAATTAAGTGAAAATGACCTGTCATTGTCAGGCACACGCCACTGGGATGAATCTCCACACCAGGCACAGTTTGGGGAGGAAAAGATTTATTAAAGTAACAGATCCAGGGGAAATTCAATAATAAAGAAAATGGCTGGCCCTCTTTCACAGATCCAGGCAGAGAGGGAAAAACACATATCCTCCAGCCAGCACACTCCAACTCCAACTATCAAAATTTCAGGACTGTCAGACTTCAGCTCAACTGCTCTTTATATGTGTATCACAGGAGTTTTACATCTACCTTACATCCACCAGGCTAAGGTGACACCTCCTCCAGCCAGGAGGCTGGAGACAAGTCTTTAATACACTTTTAAATTGATTGGGGGACATTCATTCACACTACCACACAGCCTGTTCTAGAAAGAGGGGGAAAAGATCCAAAAATCCAGCCTCTGAATGAAACTGAAATGCAAGGGAGAGAGGAGGAGGAGGAAGGAGGAGGCAAAAGGGAGGGGAGAGGAGTAGGAATGCTCTGGTCTCTTTCTCTATTCTTATAAAAATACCAGAAGACTAAATCTGTGGAACTTTTTTGTGATGGCTTGTGTTATGAACTTGATCCTCAGCTGATGGCAGTTTTAGAACTGGAACCTTATTGGAGGTGTGTTGTTTGTGGCGGGTTATGTGGTTTATAGCCAGCTTTCTTTTGCCAGTGTTTGGCACACATTAATGCAGCTGTTTGCAGTGCTGTGGTGGAGGTGATGTCCACCCCCTGCTCATGCTATCATTTTCCCTGCTATAATGGAGTCCTCCAGTCTGTAAGCCAAAATGAGCCCATTTTTCCCACAAGCTGCTTTGGGTCAGGCTCTTTGTCAGAACAATGAGAAAGCTTCTCACGACATTATCTATCTAATATAAAGCAGTATCCAAAGTTCCCACCTCTAAACACAGCCCTGGAAATGAGTTTTCACCATCTAATGGCCTCACAGTTGAAAATACATTTGAACTTGAATTATCAGAGAAGGAAGGGCAGACCCTACATAAATTATACGCTTGTTTGCATTAATTTATATGAGAAAGTTAGAGAAGTAGCCTCTTGTCCAGAGTTCTCAAAAAGAAAATGGATAAAGTTACAAGAAAACCCTAATGGGTTTAAAGTCTAATCATTTACAATGCTTGGAAAGGAGAAAGCAGGTAAGTTCACAAAAAGTTGTTCCCTAACAAATCTTTAGCATACTTAAAAACAAATTATATAAAAATAAAGATCGTTCCTTAGCTAGGGAAGATTAAGATTTATGAAAAATCTTGAATCTTTGACAGAGAAACATGCCCAAGTGAGTGTTTTGATGCTTTGTGCCCATTAGGATGAGGATACATAGGTATAAAATGCACATGTCTTCTAGACATTGGCTATTAAACTATTCAGGAAGTCAAGTCTACACTTGCCAAAGTAACTAACTAATTCTCTCAAATAGTGACCTACATGTTCATTTTATAAAAACATCTGTCTTTTGATTGGTAGGCATCAGCCTTTCTATATTTTTGTAGCTCTATTGATTTTTGATATATTATTTTTTAATCAGTGATATTTTAGAACACTTAAAGGATTAGTCAGTATTTATAAGTATCCTTTCACTTGTTTTTGCATTTGTGAGATATATATGTATATATATATATATATGTTTATATTTTCTGATTTTATAGTTGCATTTTCTTTAATCTATATGCTTTCCTCTTAATGTTTTTGCTAGTTTAATTTTACTTAAAACTTTATTCAAAATCCTATATTAAATACATAAAAAGTGTGTGTATCGGTATTAGAAATTACAAGCACTATAATTATGTCATTATTCTTGCTGTTTTATTCCATTGTTTTTGCCGTATACATTAAAAAAATTAGGACCTACCAATGTTTGTTTTGTTTAGTTTTTCCTTAGCTATTGATATTCTGATAGGAAAAGAATTCAAAAGTATTTGAAGAGATTAAATATGTCGTAGTGTCATTGAACAGCAGTAAATCACATTTTTGAGACCTTTTAAGAACAAATGTGAACTAGAGGGATGCATCAAGTACCTGTAAAACTGCTGTGAGTAGAAGGTCACTTTCATGTCAATACACACCATCTTAGTCCTTTGTGGATAGTTAACAGCCTCTTGGCTTAGACACAGTTGTGCAAGTATGCTTTGAGAATTTTAAATCAGCAGGATTGATGAGTCAAACAAAAAGTTTGACTGTTATTAATTTAGTTTAAATTTTATTTTGTTATTATGCATTGAAATAAATTTTGAGGTAGATATTTTGTCTCCATAGGCCAAAGAATTAACCTTATGTATATGAACTCTCCACTCTTTTCTCTCCAGGGTATTTATACATAGATATCAATCTATTGACAGGAATACTTAGGCTTGACCAGCTCTTCACTTTGCTATTAGTCTTACTCCAAGAGAAGCAATAGCTCTTATTTATTCATTTATTATTTATTTGTGGCATGTGTGTGTGTGCTTGTACTTGTGTGGGTGTTTGTGCACATGTCTACATTCGTGTGGAGGCCAGATAAAAGCCTTACGTGTCATTCATTGCTCAGATGCCATCCTTTTTTTGGAAACAGGTTCTTTGACTCATCTTGAAATTGCCAAGTAAGCTAGAATAGCTGGACAGTGAGCTCCACAGATCCTCTTGTTTCTCCCTCCCCAGTGCTAATTTTGCAGTAGTATGCTACCATACCTGATTTTTTAAAACATGTGTTATAGGGATCAGCAGAGGTCCTCATACTTATAAGGCAAGCATTATACTGTCAGCAATCTCCCCAGCCCAGAAACCATATTCTTAAAAGTAGGAAATCTCCCAGCAGCTCCCAAGCCATGCTTCTGTTTGGTATAAGGCATGTTGTTGACAATAAATATGATAAAATCTTGATGGCCAACGCATCTTTATTCAAGTTGTGTTTTTGAGTGAGTCTTCATTCAGAGAAGCCTCAAAGATTATCATCATAGGGATCACATTAGATAACAAGAGAAGAGTGGAGAACTGACATCCCAGCCCAATCAGGAAGAGCTGTGACGCATGGTGCTTCTTGAGCTTGGAGCACAAACAAATATTTAACAACATAGAAGGAACTGTATGGACAACACACTCAGCGAGTTGTATGGTACACAGTCAATTAGAGTACTTTAGGGATGGAAAGCTTTATAAAATTGAGTCCTTACCATATATTTGAACAGATTGGTATAGTCCCATGAAACCCTGACCTTCTGCACACTGCACAATGTTTCCTTGGGGCAATGGACTTTTATAAAATGAGTAATGTGAAATCATTACTTGATCAGTTGCTCTGACATGCCAGGATATGGCTCTGCAGGCATTTGGCCGTTTCTAGCATTGTAAGCTTTCTTTGTTTTACAAACCACTTGAAGCCTCCGATGTCCACTAGCCTAGGTAAGCCAATCTCAGTAAATTTTCACTGCAAGACCTGTGGAGAAATACATTTACTTTTTGTCTTCCAGTTTTTGAGCTAGATTCTGGGTACTGGGTGCATATAGAAGGATTAAACTGATGGCCTAAGTAATACAGAGTACCAAATATACTTTACATGTGTTGCAGCTGGAATTAGGGCTTTTAGTCTAGAAGAGTAAAACATACCAACCTCTAGTAGAAGAGAAGTTGGAGAAGAATATATTAACTGATTTTTTTTTTGGTTTGGCTGAATAACACAGAACCTGGTATCAATTGAAGAATGAAAGACTGAAATATAATTGTGTTTTTAATTAAAAGAAGAAAGCATAGTCAGAAATGGATTAGCAAACTTCAATTCACTGGCTGAAAATACTTATGAAGCAGGATTTATCCCCAAAACAAAGAAACACAATCTAAACACTAAATATACCATTTAGTATAGACAATGACTGTGAAGACTACAATGTGAAGCAGTCTCCTATGTACAGTGCACATATATCCTGCTACAGAACAAAGCTACCTGCTTTTACTATGAATAGGAAAGAAGGTCTATCAGTCAAGAGGCTAGTAAGAGAACTCCGAATTAAGCACATTATAACCATAAAGGACATTGTCATATGACCAGTGCCTGTAATCTTAGTCCTAGGGAGGTAGAGATTGGTGGCTAGCTGCAGTTTATTAGGCAGCCAGTCATTTAATTGGTGAGCTACAAGCCAATTGGAGACCATATCCTAAAAGGCATTCTTGAGGAACAAGGCCTGATATTATCTCCTGGCTTCCACATGCTATGTGAGCATGCACCTGCACACACACGTGCACCCACATACATTCAAACACACCACACACAAACATAGGTGTATAGAAAAAAAAGAAAACTTATAATGAACTGTCAACGTTTTAGTTGGATATTTGCATTCTTGCAGAGCTGACTAATTCATTATGTACAGTAAACTCAACACAGAGTATCCACAATACATTTTTTAGCCAAAACATACTCTAATTTATTTTTAGCTCAAAGGAAAAAAAAATAAAATTTTGCTCAAGTATTTTCAAATGTAACATTCTTATACTTATAATAGCAATGTAGCTGCTATCTAAAATTTTACTATATTTCAGTGAAGGAAGGGGCCAGAGAGCATAATCTAATGCATCTGCATGAGTACAGCATAAGGGAAGCACAGGAGGGGATGTACATTCAAGATAGGGGACTAGGAGAATCATCTATCCTGTTACTCCCATTTCAGAAGCATGGGTATCCACGCTTTCAAACACCCAAGTGATTCACAATCATGTGCCTAAACTACGTCAACACTGAGGATGTTCACAATAATTTACTTAAATCAATTTCCAATTAAACTGGACATAGAAACTAGTTACTTTCAGGGGGACATGTGAAAGTAATTCAGCAAGCAACACGAATATAACATTTTTCTTCTTTTTCAAATGATAGTCCAATATTTCCAGGAGATAGATGTATCCTTTTTTAAAGTTTACCCTGGCCCATAAACTCTGGGGCATACACACACATGGGCCCC